>JASEVX010000004.1:66476526-66652136 GCA_031761405.1 Serripes groenlandicus | reverse complement strand
GGTGATTATGCAAAGCTATACAGATAGACTCGGTGGTAAGTGATAAGAGCTTTTAATATGAGACGGGAGGACGCTGGTTAGATCCCTGGTTTAGCCTTACAAACCACTAAGTATTCTTTGTTTCGAGTCCTGGTAGCTCAGTCGGTAACGACGCGGGCTGTCTATCAAGGGGTTGTGAGTTCGAATCCCGAATCGCAAACTTTCTTTCCGACGTTTGACAAAAGTCATTGCGATATGCGTCGTCGTCTTCCACCAATGGCTAAGTCTATGTGAAAAAGCAGCCAGTTGCTTGGAAGATTGTTGAGTGGAGTACAGGGTGAAAAAACAGGAAACACTGAGTAGGTGAACTGGCCGCCGTGTTATGACTGAGTAATTGTTCAAAACGGCGTTAAACCCCAATCAATCAATTGTTTCCTTTCTTGTTATTAGTATTCCAGCGTCACGATAAACCGGCTGTTGTACAGGGTATGTATCTATAGAAACAATGCACATGACTGTAGTGGGACAAAAATAAAACGCCTTTGCAGCAAGCAACTTCTGTCAATACTTTGAGATGTTAACACTTCTCTAACAAGAAATGTTCCTTTATATCAAACACATTACCAAACAAATTTGTGCTGTTCGTTCGGTTTATCATATGTTATCTCATAAGTGTCTAAAGTAGTAAACGCTTAAATGTTATTTCAAGTAGAAGGTTAAACAAACGAAGCTAACAGTTGTAGTGTAGCAATAAAACCAAAAGTTTGTTTTTAATTTACAGTATAGTCTTGAAGACGTTATATTTAGATAACTGTACAAGGGTATTGTATAACTGTAATAAATTAAGGCCATATTTAATGTTTTAAGATTCTAATTTAAGTCTTAACCAATGTCCTGATACAGACGATAGTAATGCCTTTTACTTTGTCTTGAAAACAATCAGTAAAAGAAGAAAAGCTTAGATGAAAACAAATTATTGTATCAAAATAATAATTTCAATTTTCTAAATATTACATCTTGTTCTCGATTTCTTTTTCACATGACTCCTGAAAACATTCGATTAAATAAAAGCAGAGACTAAGATAACGGATGATAACTCTTATTTACTCCCCAATACAATTGAAATGAACCGAAAAGCGCAAGAACCGAAATCCGCCCCCAGCAACCCAAAATCTACGCACAACACTTTTACAATTTTTTTACAAAAATTATCATGCACTTAATCAAATAACACACATTACAAATATTCAATATAATGAAAACATAAATGAGGAGTCTGGTCTGTTTGATGTTCGGTTCAGATACGGGTTTTTTAAATTCAGATAAAGAAAATATGGACGGTATATGTTGTATTTTTATTATATCAATACAATAACTTATATTTTTATCATTTCAATATTGTAATACTATTTGGCATGTATTTTATCCGTGGTGCAAAATTATCTGTATTTGTCGGAATCGAAAATCTACTTTCACTCGATAAATTTATATGTAATTTCTACGGGAGAATATGGCTGTTCAGCTCAAAGCACTTTCGTAGAGTGTCTGTGGATTCCGAAAGCCATAGCAATCAGCTCTGACGATCTCCTGGCTTAAAATGTAATACTATTATCATTGTCATTGTGAAATAAAACAATATAATAAATCAAAGCGCCAATGGCACTGTAGTGGCGATCGTATGGAAAATCCTGCAAAGTAACAAGCAGTATATCGGTGTAGGGCTTGCGATGACTCTGGTGCGGGTAAATTTGAGAATGTATCAACCCTGCATCTTTTGACAGTAGAATAATGTTAGTTTGCCTGTATGTTGTCTTGGTGATTTTTTAGTTACGTTCTGAAATTGGTCATGATGTGTTCAAAATTAGGCCATTCCAAAGTTATGAAAAATCTAGTTGGTATTCGATAGACTACCGTTTTAGCTCATTAGAATGGCTATTTGTAATCTAGCTTGTTCGGGTAATCACATGTTCATCCCCAGGTCGCTAGGCCATATTAACCCTTTCCCTCATATAGACACTTTCTGACGCCTCTGCAGCAGACGGCTTTTTGAAAACATAGTGACAAAAGAAGAAATTTCACATAACGTGCAATTTCTCCTTTTGCCACAATGTTTTCCACTTTTTGTCATAAGATATCATAATCCATTCAATTATGGAGATTTTCTATGTTTTGACAAAATACGTTCAAACTCGTCTGCTGCAGAATTGTCGTATGAGGGAAAGGGTTAAGATACAATATTGTTTACACTTTAGAAATGACTAAATTATCAAGAAAGGAGAGAAAACAGTATCCATAATTTTGGTGTTTGTTTCAATGATGTCCGATATTAAACAGGTCTGTTCAATTTAGTCCCTTCACATTGCATGATTGAGGGTTGTTAGAGACATATAAACACAATGTATTTATATGTCTCTGAGGTTGTTAAACTGCTTCGAATAATGCGAGTGCAAAAACAACACAAAACTTGCTCAAAAAAGCACAATTTTCACTATTTGCCAAACTGTTTAATTTATAAAAATATAGGCATATATTATAATGCTCGATCTCCAAACTAAATTAGGCTACACTTTCAGCATTGATTGCTAATTGACTCTAGAACGTGCAGACGTGTATACATAACGTACACACTGACATCGTGTGTCCTTTGTAAACCAGTCTTATCATCTAGACGCTTTCATATATTTAAACAACTACACAATAAAGCGTTTATAATATTGAGATAACCTCGCGAGCTATTTATAGAACCTTTTGGAATTTCCAAGGCAGATAGAACGCGCAATGATATTTATTATCTGCCCAATCATGACGAAGATAATATTTACATATTTTAACTCTATGTAGATAATGTCTCGATAAAACTCAAATATTAGTAACAATCCGGTACCAAAGTAGCACTGACCATAATTGTCTCTGCATCAATGATGGAACTATAACGGATGTGAGTAAATTAGTTTGCAGTAAGGAAAAAAAATATCAACCGATTGTTCAAAACTGACTATGTAAATATTTTTCGTTGTTGTTGTTTCTGTTAGCATTGTGGCGATTGTCAAACCAATCGCCACAAAAACCACATCAAGCACTTTCGGTTACAAATTTATAAGTTGAATAAAAGGACCTATTAGTTTCATCACTAATTCTAGCAAGAGCTTTCTTAGCTGGAAAGATAGGTTCATATTTAAATAGTGTCGAGGTTAAGGATTCATACCAATGGTGTGTAGCATAGTCTTCGATGCACTGTTTGAAACTAGATCATTATACACAGCAGTTTTCGACTTATGGAGAAATCCAGACATTACCAAAGTCATACGTACATGTTATTTTCCAAAATCGTCTACGACTTAAAACATTAAGTAATAGTTTCTTGGTAAACGTTGTTGCGGCATATGGAATAAGTTAAACTTATACGAATATTATTTTCATATAAAAAAAAACACAAAGGGGATATCGTCCACACATTATCCTCGGACAATGCCGTAATAGACAGGTTGGTTAATTGCTACAGTCTGGATAAAGAGTATATACACAATTTTACATGAACTATTTCGACGCCATCAGAGTATGGATGACCCAATATCTCAGAAACGTATGCTAGGAGACCAACAACAAGACTGTCAACTAATGTGCATATATCATTTTGGTGAAATCTGCCAAAATTATATTGAAAGCGTTTAATGGGTAAAAAGTGTTCATTCTTTGCTTTTCCTTTGCTATATTCCATGTTGATTAAGGGCTGAATAAAGAAATCAATAAGTAAAACTCTCTTGCATAGTTCTCACAGATGTCAACCAAGTTTATACTAGCAGATATGTGTATATCACTTTTGTAAATTAACTTAACATCGTAATTTTAAACCACAAAGGTTTCATTTTCCAATGTTTATGTTTTATTCAAAGGGGACTAGCACGCTATTAAAATATTGAGTACTTTATTGTTTATAAAGACAAAGGATGTAACTTCAGAAAAAGGTATGCAACCTTACTTCGAGCTCATCTCTGCTTATAAAGAGTTAAAAACCTACGATACAACTTGTTGCAGTATCTATGACATCTAATAAGAAACACATTAATATGAAACTAATGCTGAGTGATTTTACCTCATTTTGTTTATTTATGATCACATAACATTTTTCAGATAGTGTTGTATACGTGGTCCTTATTGTAACAGGTTATTTCAGTGGTCCCTTAAACTGAATCGGCCAATCACAGCTCTCATTAAAATATTTGTAAAACTGAGGTTGCAGACGTGTTTCCAACCTTTCAATTGTCACCGTTATTGTCTTGAATTCGTAAATGGATCGTTTGCAGATAAATATCTCTGTGTCCAGTATTTAGGGTAGATATCTGGCTACATACTGGCGCATAACGCTTTATTCGATCGATCGATATTTTGTATGGGACCAAAATGCAAACATGGGTCAAATCCGACTGACGAGTAATGAACATCCCTTGTCTATATATAATGGAGTATACATTCTTATAATATCGTGCCAGGCCACTATGGTATTAATCACTTCTACTGACATATTCGGATGAAGTCGGGCGTTATCTACATTGCTTCGGTATTCTCCGTTGTAGGTTCTTCTATGTTCGTTATTATTCGACACTTGCTGTTGTGCAATTCCGTTACAATTTCCTAGTCGTCAATAAATAAACTAAAACAATACCATCCAGTACCACTTTTATTAATTGTAATTACCACTGATACAATTGGAACATACAACTACAGTTATGTCTAGTTCAACTTTAATTGCGTCTAAAATGTTTTTCAATGTTGGCCGATTGACGAGAAAAGTACAATGCGTTTAAGCATCGATCCAAATAAATATGGACATTCGCGCAGGCAATTCCGATCGATGTTGTACACATATTAGCACAAAAGGGTATGTAATGTAAATGGTCGGACCTTATTAGCATATGAAAACTGCTACGCCTTATTCGGGAGACACTTTACGCACATACCGTCGCTCAATCAATACACAATGTAGTTAAAATGACCTGTTAACATTTTATTGATTTCCTTTCTTTAGAAAATTTATATATAGCATGTGATGAAATGTCATATTAAATTATTTTTAATTCAGACATGACATCACATGACGAATTGTTCAACCGTTCTTAAGCCGGATATCGGCCTCGTGCATCGGACGTGGTCACATTCTCAATAAACAAACAAATACCTCGAGCTCCGACGATGTCCTATACATATATGCATGTACCAAGTAATTGTTCAATATCCTATTTAACAGACAAATTGTTGTAACAAAACAGTAGTATCACGAGTCTTGTCAATGAGTATAACTACGCATGTCTTCAATTAACTATCAGCTATATTTACTTGAAACTGACTTATATTATTACAATATTTAAGTCGTGCAAAGAGATAAGGTGTCTTGGTGTATTTGTAGACAATGGATACAACATCTGACAAAACAGTCGCCCTATGGTTTTACGACTATATACCTTTATGCGATTTGGTCAAGGAGATGCAGCAAGACCCCTTTTTCGCCTGTTGCTGCTCATGTGTATTAAAAGTATTGGTTCAAGATCGATATTTTTATATCTTATTTTGTTTACCCGTTGATATAAATAACGACCAATATCAACCGACGCTTTTTTATTGTTTTAATGATTCATATCGGACCATATGGTGCTGCTACCCGTTTCTATTTGCATGTTGCTTTAAATGAAGACAGATACCAACCGACTACGTAACTTGTTTAACAGTAGTTTTGAGTGAAGACAAACAACTCGCCGAAATATCAATTAAGGCGTGAAATCCCGATCATCGATGTAAGACTTAAACTTGACAAACTATGTAAATGTCTTATCAATGAATGCGTCGATATCCTACAAACCTATACAACGCGGAAGTACTTGTTGTTGTACAAAACGTTCGTATCACAAAGGCAGGATATTCACTCGTAGGTAGGTGTTTAATCAGTATTCGGTTTGCTATTTAGTGTATAGTGTACGATATAAAGAATACTTATCTTATTTTGATGATGTTATAAGTTTTGGACCCATTCTTTAACAATTAAAGCAGAAAGCGTGGCCATTAGGTCATTCTTCAAACTACTGCACAGTGTCAAAAACCACAATGTTACCAATTTCAAGAAATTAATTTTTGAAGAAAGTGTATTTTATGAAAACAAAAATCTACCTCAATCCGAGATAGACAAGGTTACATCGTGTCGCCGTTAGCACATATGAGGTTAAACATCAGGGTCCAGTTCCAGCAGCACTACTTAGTGATAAGTAATACTTAAATATATAAAAGCATATGATATCATTTTTATTTCGTTAACAAAAGTATTGTAAATCAGCAAGTTAACTACTTATGTTAACTTAGTTATTTGCTTAAAAACATTCCATCATTCATATTTGACAAAATAGTAGGGAAACATGAAGAAATGAAGAAATAAGCTTCTAATTATTTAAGTTTTACTAGTCATTAAATTAGGTTGGTTGAATTGGATCCAGAAACAATTTGGACAAACGAGACATTACTCATAGAGAGCAATTTCCTTGTGGTTTTTGGATCGCCTCTTTTGGAAGGGTAACCCTTTTGGATCAATCCTGTATCGTATGACTGTCCGTTTAAGTACTCGTTTTCCCATCACGCTTAAACTTACACACATATCGGAAGAAGCTCGTGTTATTTTGAGCATTCTTTTCCTACTATAATGATGTATTGGTTTTATCCAGAACACTCCTTCGTCTGTCTTGATGTTGTACTTTTTCTTAAAGTATCAGTGTGGATTCGTAAATTAAATATGACAGGTATCTATGTTTTGGTAACCATTTTGTTTTGTATAATGTACTAATATTCGTACACTGCTATTTATTTGCAGGGAGATATTATTCAATCAGTATTCATCAGAACAAAGTATGTCTAGCGACGACTGTGCTGTTTGTCTAAATGGGTTCACAGATCCGAGGTCAATGCCGTGTGGGCATACATTCTGTCAAGGATGCATACAAAGAATGGCACTAGGGTAATAAATATCTAGAAAAATAGAATTACATACATGTACGACAGCGACTTGTTTATTTGTAAGGAATTGTTAATCTTTAGAAGGATGGTTACATTGTAACAAGTGTAGTTTTGTTAACATACAAACAAATGAAGGTATAAAATTGGCCTACTCGGGTAGTATATATTTAGTCCTTGGTGCGTATGCTATACCAACACAATGCAGGTATACAATCGGCCAGAGACTCCGGTAGTATGGATTCAGTCCTTGGTGCGTATGATATATAAACACATTGCAGGTATACAATCGGCCAGAGACTCCTCGAGTAGTATGGGTTCAGTCGTCCTTGGTGCGTATGATATACCAACACAATGAATGTATACGATCGGCCAGAGACTCGGGTAGTATGGATACAGTCCTTGGTGTGTATGATATACCAACACAATGAAGGTATAAAATCAGCCAGAGACTTGGGTAGTATGGATTCAGTTATTGGTGCGTAGGATTCGGAGACATCATTACGTAAGCGTCATCAGTGTCTCACCGAATAAACGTATCGACAGTATTGGTACAGGAAACTATGCGTCATTACTAGTATGCCGTTTATCAATAACTGTGTGAATGTCGAATCAACTTTGTCTTAAAAAAGACTTAAAAAGAGATTGCAACACAATATTAACTAATTTGTTAAAGGATACGTCATTCTTAACTAAGTCAGGTTTATTTGACATATAATGATATCGCTGTATTTTGCAAAGTCTCGATGCGTTAAATTTCATATAAATACTTAGGTTTCATACAACGCTTTAGGAAAAATCGGCTTTACAATTATAATATGCATGTACGATAAAGTACACATTGTTTTATTTGCAAGCATGTACACGCAGTATAAATAGAAAAATACAAAAACTGAAACATTGTTGAGGAGATTTGTTATTAAAGTCCATATGAATAAAATTGTATTAGCGCACTAAATATATTATTGACTAGATAAACAAGGTATTGATTCCCACAATCTCATTAAAATCAGACGAAAAATACTATTGTTATATATACGAGCGTGCGAGTTTATACCTGGTTTTAATGAGATTGCATTTCCCATTAACTGTATTTGGATGTATGTTACACTACATTTAAGCTGAAGACAATCGACCAAATAATGAGACTATGTATTAGTTGGAGACAAAGTACCTCCAAGTTCAAGTCATTGTGGGTTAATCACTCTTGTCGGGCATGTTGAATTATCTGTTATCTCTTTGCATGTTAATGAAATTCACCACTAGAATGAAGCCACTTATGAAGCGACCGCATACCATAAACGGGTTTATTTTACTTTTATAAAGGTTTACGAATATGTAATAACTCACAATTATTCAATGCATGCTATTTTAACACTTTATATCTTTAATACTCGTTAATAATCAAATTATTCGACCACTGGGTCTTTATCAAGATTTAAAAAAATACAACGGAAGTTTAAGTTCAGTCGATTCCAATCTCTATTACATAGGCGCTCTACATTCACCTCTGTCGTTGGCTCGGACTACTTTCGGTCACGTGACTTTTTAAGAATAGATTTCACGTGACTTTTACATCACATGACTTACCTTCTAAATATGACTTCGAAGGTAACTCCAAAGAAAAGTCTTTTGATTGATTGTTTTATTTGCTGCAAGAGGAATACCAAATCGTATAAATTGAGTGGTCAGAAAGTTAAGTCTTGTGATTTTTTTCAAAAGTTAATGCTTGTTTTGAATGATGAACATTCATACTCATCACTTATGCAGTTCGAGTTGGCGTGTGTATGTCGGAATTGTTACGTCAAGATCGAACATTCGTATGACTTTATAAAACAGTTAAAGAGTTCAGCTTTGGAATATGTGTCGGGTAGCGTTGCTCGAGTAAAACGATGTGCCGCCTCTCCATTGACTCCTAAATCAGTCTTGATCCCCCACTCGGCCTCAGAAACTCAAACGGTCAAGTCCAGAAAGCAGCTGAAACTCAATTTACCGGTTAACTTTGCAACAGCTGATCCATCGGATTGTGAGCCTGCAGAAGACAGAACAAATATTAGTATCGATCATGGTTATAGTAAACATTCAGATGCGAAGAGCCCAGTTTCTCAATCTATTCTCAATGCTTTGGAGTCCTTATATATAAACATGGCCAAACACAGTAACAGCAGGGAAGGAGATGCAGTCATGCTGCAGGAGCTTCGGGCACTGGCATCTACCTTGACATCAAGAACAGCAATGTTTGGTTCAGTGCTGTACAAGTACAGGAACATAGGACAACTAGAACAAAATGCAGACAGTCTGCTTCAGAAAATAGTAGAGGAGATGATACAAAGGTATGAAAGTCATTTTAACACGATTCTAGTGAAGCGTATACATACTAATAATTTCTACTACTCTGCGTACATTTCTGTATTGTCCATTTATAACAACAATTGTTATTAGGATAGGCTAAGATATAAAATTTCTGTCATAAAACATGTTAGTTACATTATTAGATTTTTTTTTTACTTTGCATACTTGTACTTATTTATAAGTAGACAAAAACATACCTCTGTTAGAAATCAAACCTGATACTATTAGATGGGTAGCACAGTTCTCTTTGTGTAAGCGCAGCGCCTTAACAAACATGAATCATTTAGATATCTATTCATGCATTTTAAAGGCTTCAAAAGTTATGAATTTAATTAAATTTAAGCCTTTAATAAGTATATTTCCTCCAGGAATGAGATAATAACATTAAATTCACATTATTAAGAACATTTTAGTTTATCTTTATTTATTATTATTTATTACATTGTAGGGTCCCTTTTCTTCTGAAGGTGATGCTTTGCATAGCAGTGCCTGTAAATGGGAAGGTGAAAGAGTCTATCATCCCTGTGCTTGCTTCTGCCTATAGCGTACTTATGAAGCACAGATATGACAACCTGTCAGCATATCACAGGTTGACAACTATCGTTGCTATTAGAGGTGGCTTAGATGAAAGGGTATGTGAGAAAATGCTTGCATTGTTTTGTTCAAACTTGTTTGAGAATTTATAACTTCAGTTTGAAGTAAAATGACAACACACTTGAAGTCTGAACTTGAATTGTAAAAAGGATTTTTAAAAAGAAATATAAAGTATACAAGACATTTCACTTGAGATTATATTTTTCTTAATTCAGTTGTTTGTTTGTTTTCATTGATACCAGATATACTTTTCTTTAGATACTTTTTATTGATAGAGATTTTTCTTAATCTTTTAACATTTTAACAATTATATGTAACTTTTAAAGGTGTTGTCATTATTTCTTTCAAGCACATTTGCCAGGTCTTTCCTTGTTCACAAAGAATACATAGTTTGTTACTGGTCATTTATGTGACAAATAATGTCACATTGTTTTAGCTGTCACTCAGACAGATTATTTCTAACTTGAAATTGGTTTTAATTTAAATACTGAAGGAAATTGACAAAATATAGGTTTAATAGTACATAACAAAATATCGTTTTGATATTGTCATATCTCAACTCAAAATGTTCAATTGTTTTTTGTATATAAAAAAAGGTTCTGGCACATGTGCATTTTAATACAGTTAACTATTTCCATTTGTTTTAGTTTCAGATTTTGAAAAGTTTAGTCTTCTTGATGTTTCAGTTTTTCAGTTTTTCCAGTTTGTATACCCTGAAGTCAATGTTAGAAAGAAAGAGATCTTCTGAAATACACTGATACATCGTGAGTAAGTTTTTTTGTGCATCGTTATTGAAAGATATATTTGCGCAGATGTTCAGTTTGGTTTATTAATATTTGTAACAGGAATGAACTAAAGATGAATATGTTGCAAAGTCAGTAATTTTGACACATATTGAGACATGAATTTATAATTATGTTTACTAGAAATTCACTCGTCAGGCAGGTGATTGAACTGAAGTCACCTTTCATGCTAGGTGCTGTGCATTTGGTGATTCATAAGACCAATAGTCTCATTGCAATAGTAGAAAATGTGTTTTTTGCCTATTTTATTTCAGAAAATCCTTATATAATTTGATAATTATTAGATAATTATAAGTGTTGCTGGGTATATATTCATCAACAACCAGAAAATTGAAGGTTTTGCAAGAAGCACATCAGGTATAGATAAATAGAAGTTACATTTGGTTTTATAAAATAATTTTTGCTATATAATGGCTGTGATGTTTCCAATGGCCCCAGTTCCCGCATTGCGACCTTTAACCCTTTCCCTCAAATATACGCTTTCTGATGCCTCTGCAGCAGACAGCTTTTTGAAAACATAGTGACAAAAGAAGAAATTGCTCAAGCAAGCAATTTCTCCTTTTGCCACAATGTTTTCCACTTTTAGTCATAGGTTATCCATGGAATTAGAGATTTTCCATTTTTTGACAAAATATGTTCAAAGTCGTCTGCTGCAGAATTGTCGTATGAGAGAAAGGTTTAACCTGTCTGACAAGATGAACAAAAGCCTTCTGATATTCTGATTCAGTCACTTTGCTTTGAACATAAGCTCAAAATAGAAATAAAATTAATATATACAATAAATGCCTGATTATCATGTAATGAGAACCACTTAGTTGATGAAATTTAACTACATTGTATAACAAATCTTCATATACTGGTAAACAAAAAACATAGATTATGGTGACTGTGACCTTTGTGATGACCTTTTCATCAAGTACAATTGGGGTCTGGTGAGCCATATAAGTCCATCATGACTGTCTTGTTCTTATAATCCTTTTTATTCTTGATCTTCCTTATTTTAGGCTCAAACAAGGTTCAATCAACTTGGCCTAACTCTGTCATGGACTGCTAGAGTGACTCTTCAGGAAAGTATTCAAAAAGTGTCGGAGAAGTCGATTGTTGAGAGACTGAAGCAAAACCCCTTAATCAAAGTGACTGGTAAGATTTGTTACTTTAAAATTTCAAGTTATGGAATAATTTCACTCACTTTTGGTGGCAGCGTCTGTTTGTTCACATTTTCCTGCAAACAACTTCCGTTAACCCTTTCCCTCATACTGCAATTCTGCGGCAGACGACTTTGAACGTATTTTGTCAAAAAATAGAAAATCTCCATAATTGAATGGATAACCTATATAGATGACAAAAAGTGGAAAACATTGTAGCAAAAGGAGATATTGCACGTTTTGTCTTTTGTCACTATGTTTTCAAAATGCCATCTGCTGCAGAGGCGTCAGAAAGCGTCTATATCAGGGAAAGGGTTAAGTAAGCAAATGGACCAATTTCGAAATAATACCACAGGAATGTACCTTAAATAACCCTTTCGCACAAACAGCAAATATGCAGCATGACTTTGATTACATTTAATAAAACCATGGAAACTCTCCTTAACCCTTTTCCATCTGCAGAGGAATTTTGACGCAATAGCAGCAGACGACTTTTCAAAACATAGTAGCCAAATGTGAAATTGCTCATGCTGATCAATTTCTCCTTTGGCCACAATGTTTCAAACTTTATTTAACATTATCTTTTATTGAGAATGTTCAGGGTTTTGTCACTATGTTTCAAAGTCATCTGCTGCAGATTTGTTGTATGTGGGAAAGGGATAAAGAACAGTTATTGAATAAAGTTTTAAAAAATTGAGCAATTTCTACTTTTTTCACAATGTTTTCAAAAGCTGTCTGCTACAGAGGCATCAAAAAGCGTCTTTAAGTGGTAAATGGTTTAAAACTTTGGTAACTGATGCATCAGAAAGAGAGAAACTGACTGTATCCATCACAATCAATACATATTATTGTTGCAGGTGACAACTTGGATATATACGTGAAGACCTCTCACCTAAGCAAAGATAAAAGGCACAGAGACATGCATCTCTTCACTAGCAACATCATATTCAGCAGGGTGGCTAGTGTCGATATGAGCAACAATGTTTGCATGGTTGACACCAAACAGTTACATAGTGAGGATATCTTGATGACAGATTTGGAGAGAGCAAGGTTTATGGAAGCATATAGCATTCTTCTAGTTCGAGTCCTGTGCAGCTTACCTGCTTTCCATCCATGTTTAAGCCTTGTGCCACGCCATATTCCTCACGAGTACAGTCAGAAAATGGCCAGCAAGTCTTACGTTTACCCTATGTCTATCATGATGAAGAATGAATCCAAGCATGAGGACTGTATGGCCATTATGGACAGTTACGAAGAGCAATTGATCAGCTTGTACAGAAGAGCATTTGGTAAAATTTCTTTACTTATGATTTTTGTATTTTCCTTTTTAGCTCGCCTATTCGAAGAAATAGGGAGCTTATGTAATCACCCCGGCGTCCGTGTTGGCATTGGCGTACACGTTGCAAGCTTAGTCAAACCTTTGCGTGCAAGGCCTTTTCTCAGACACTGTGTATGCTGTTGCTTTGAAACTTCACACACTTACTCAGGGTCATCAGATGACCTTGTATGTCAATTCCCTTAACTCAGGAATGGAATTTTGACTAAATTGTGCCCCTTTTTGGACTTAGATTTTTGGTCAAACCTTTGTGTGCAAGGCCTTTTCTCAGACACTGTGTATGCTGTTGGTTTGAAACTTCACACACTTATTCAGGGTCATTATATGGCCCTGTATGTCAGGTCCCATAACTCTGGAATGGATTTTGATTGAATTGTGCCCCTTTTTGGACTTAGAATTTTTGGTCAAACCTTTGCATGCAAGGCTTTTTCTCAGACACTGTGTAAGCTGTTGCACATATTCAGGTTCATTATATGAGCCTGTATGTCAAGTCCCATAACTCTGGAATGGATTTTAACTAAATTGTGCCCCTTTTTGGACTTAGAATTTTGGTCAAACCTTTGCGTGCAAGGCCTTTTCTCAGACAATGTGTATGCTGTTGCTTTAAAACTTCACACACTTATTCAGTGTCATTAGATGACCTTGTATGTCAATTCCCATAACTCTGGAATGGATTTTGACTGAATTGTGTCCCCTTTTAGTCAAACCTTTGTGTGCAAGACTTGGAATGATGGGTTATAGTTATAGACTTTTACCAATGCTATAACTGTTCTGAAGTAGGCCCCGATAGGCGAGCTATATTGTCCACCGACAACTCTTGTTAATATGAGTAATCAATTAACACATAATTAAAATTCATATACATGTATAGCGCTGCTACAATGTACAATGGGATGTTCCTTGTTGTATTTTCATTGTGTCATATATCAAGACATTATGAACATTGTCATAAATGTAAAAGTACATTTAGCTTTTATAGTAGGGCTTCAAGCTACAAATCTTCTTCAGGTTTCTGTTAGTTGATTGTCTGAATACCACTTCATATTGGCTTAATCCTGTATGTGTGTAAGATCTCTGAAGTGCATTTCAGCCCAGGTTTTAAGAATAATTTATCAGTAGTTCAGTGGTACATTGTGCAGCCTTGTTCATTCAATTACAGGAAATTCTGATGTCATTAGAAAGTATGGTGTGACTGTTGGTGGTGACCAACTGACCAGGGTTAGACTTCAAGAGGCCAAGAGTTTGAGGAGCTTGTCAGTTGCACCAGAGAAGAGATATGATGATTTAGATCCTATTGTGTGTGAGATGTGGCACACTAAACAGGACTTTCTTGAGGTTTGTTGCTAGCGTCTTTTGCTTAGTACTCTACACAACAGTATTTCCAAGCGACTAGCTGCTTTTCCACATAGACTCAGCCTATTGGTCAAAGACAACTGACACTTATGGAATGAAATGAAATTTGCTGAGCTTAGATTCGAACTCACAACCCCTGGATTAATAGATATTGAGCCCAACCACTTATTATTAAACTCGAATTTGCCCTAAATGTTATTATTCTTTATGTTATCCAAGTAAAACCAGGGTAGAAAATGTTCAGTTGCTTTAAGCTACTTTGACAGTTTAAAGGAAAAACACTACCCTGGTACATCTCAACTAACTGTAAACTCAAGTGTGCAATAGATTGCCATAATGTAAATTGTAGTAAATGTGTTATACTTGAAAGCTTTACAGTTACATACTGATACTTCTATGTTTTATTTTCTTAGAAGTGCTACAAGACCTTGTTTAGACAGGAGTGCAGCCCTGGCACACTGAACCACTTTAAGACGATTCTCCACAGAACTGACGTAAATGGAAAGGTGAAGGGGAGATTTCAACCGCATTTTGAATTACTTATGATGGTGGGAGAATGTATGGTTGCTGAGCAGTTTTTAGAATTTTTTCATATGGAATCAGGTATTAGTGAACCAAAGCATCCTTTGCTAGTTGGTCTGGCAGATAAACCGGATGATGAACGAAAGCATAACTTGATGGCAATGATTCAAGAGTTTATGACACACTACGGATACGGTATGGTGGACTGTCCAGAAAATATCGAAAGATCCAGCACGGAAACACCCAAGGAAGTTTACCTGGTGAAACCAGATGGACAGCGTATTCATCTACAATCAGTAAATGCTACCACATCAGAACCAGATGAGCTGTACAATTATTCAACACAGTTGTGTCATTGGTACTTACATATTAATGAATTACATGATACAGCAAAAGAAGGTGATTTAAACAGGACGATCCTTAACTGCCAGTATTCACTGCCTTTTTTCTACTCGCATTCTAAGCTTAGTAAGTACTTGGTCGAAAATATGGATTATGTGCTAAAATGCAAGTATTTTCTATCTCCTCTTCAGCGTGTGCGGGTTCTTGAAGGGTCATATGTGAACATTAAAGGTGGAATAGGGAAAAATGTAGAAAGTGACTTGACACAGGAACATTCAGTGTGTAATCAAAAGGCCCTTATCAAATCTCTTGGTGCTAACAAAAGTGAAAAGTCAATCCAGCGTGTCACAGGTGCTGCAGACACTATTTCAGAAATATGCTCAAAACTTGATCAAAGTTGTTTTATCAAACCCAAAAGTGGACACCATTGTCAACCTCTGAATGAATCTGATAAAGAGTTGGTCGCAAAAACATTGCGTAAACTCAGACCTTTTCACTTCACACCAAGAAGAAAATGTCCAGGTTTCTCAAACATAAAATCTGTTCCTGTCAGTGCAGAACAAATACCACCCATGAAAGAAAGACTGAACCAAATTATAATCCGGCTTACAAGGGGGCTGCACATAACTGTTGAGCAAAATGATGATAGTGAAAGTGATGATGAATTTTGACCCTTTCCTTCATATAGACACTTTATGATGCCCCTGCAGCGGAAGGTTTTTTGAAAACATAGTGACAAAAGAAGAAATTGCTCAAAACAAGCAATTTCTCCTTATGTCACAATGTTTTCAACTTTTAGAGAAATTGCTCAACCTTTCAAAGATGATCTCTGCTTCCGATGTAGCTTAAGTTGTCTGTATCCAGTAAAGGGTTCAAACATTATAATGTTATTTAGATAAGACAAAAGCTGGTGATGTTTCAGAATTTTAATTTAAACAAAAAAAAACACAAACATTTCCAGAATTTACACAATTATAATGTAGAAACAAAATTGAATCAACATAAACACTGGTTCATTTCAGTCTGGGAGCATGCATATCAATTGTTTTCCTTATTCATTTTCCTACATTAATTAAATCTCCAGCAGAGAAATATGAAAACATTTAGGCTCAATTTATTGAAAGTTTCTATAAATGAATAGAGTTGACAAATTAAATTGAACCCTTTCCCTCTTATAGACACATTCTGATGCATCTGCAGCTGATGCTTTTGAAAACATTTTGAAAAAGACGAAATTGCTCAAAACAAGCAATATCTCCTTTTGTCACAATGTTTTCAACCATTTTCAGTAATGTATGGATATTTTCCATATTTGTCTTGCTAAATGCCTTTAAGTCCCATGCTGCAGATTTAATAAATGTTATCACTTCATACATACAAATCTGTATTAAAATGGCAAACAGCTTTGTAAAACATCTATACATAAAAGATTAATTATTGAATCAAGTTGAAAACACTGTGGCAAAAGGAGAAATGTCTCATGTTATTAGATACCATGACACTTTGACATAATAACACAAATATTTGACATAATAATATGTTCTATTGACAAGATAGCATGGCACTTTGACAAAACAAAACATGAGATGTCTAAGACAGCTACGTAGTTCCATAGTAAAGGGTTAACAAAGGTGTACATTAATTATTATGATTTGTGTGCCATATTCCCTGGGGGAAAGACAAAGCAAATTTACAGTCCTTAAATACATAGTTTGTTACTATATATAGAGATAGAGAGAGAGAGAGAGAGGTGAGGGGAAAAAGGAGAGATGAGTGAGAGGAAGATATAGAGACGAAGAGAGAGAGAGAGAGGGGAGAGACGAAGAGAGGAGAGATAAAGGAGAGAGTACAATAATATAATAATAATAATAATAATAAATTCTTTATTTTAAGAAGATAACACATTATGCATTTTATACAAATTAACAAATGTAAAAAGTCATATTTACAATGTGGTCTTCTGTAACAAAACACATTTTTAACAAATCATTCATTCAATTATACGAAAAGCACCATCATGTTAAAGTTAATAGTAAATATAGATTTTAAAAACAACATTATATCACACATTTCAGCATTCATACAGAACATATATGTATCCATAAGCATATATAAATTGAAACAAATGAGAACAATGTTGTAAATACTTTTCTTATAACTTCGATATGTTAAGTAAGTGCTTTTTACACTGGTATTTAAAAGTTTGTAACTTAGTAATATTCTTAATATTTGAAGGCAGACTGTTCCAGATTTTAACACTGCTATGGGTAAAGCTTGTTTTCAAGTTATTTGTTTTAAATTTCATGACATTCAAATTATTTTTACTAGCAGAACGTAAATTGTAATGTTCGTTGTTTGCAAAGGACACAAGGTTACAAATGTAACTTGGTGTAAGGTTATGTTTACTTTTAAATACCAATAAAGCAATATAATAGTAATATCTTTGTTCAAAAGTCAACCACTGCAACTCAGAAAACATTGATTTAGAACTGGTTTGTACAGGTTTGTTTAATATAAGTCTAGCAACTCTTTTCTGGGTTTTAAATATAATATTTTGGACTTTAGAAGTCCCACCCCATACTGTACAACAATAGTCAAAAGTAGACATAATATACGCATTGTAATATAGTACTTTCATATCATGGGATACGTAAAATGATATTCTTTTAAGAAGATTAATTTTAGAGTTTACTTTCGCACGTACACTGTTCACGTGTAGGTCCCATGAGAGTGTATTATCTACAATAACTCCGAGGATTGTTTGCGATGTCACATTTTCTATATGTAAATTATCAATGCTTAGTTTCATTTGGTGGCCTTTTCTCATTTTATATTTGGAACCAATAATCATGCATTTCGTTTTATTAGGATGTAACGCCATATTATTTATCCTACACCAGTCATTGATAGATGATAAGCGAACTTGCAGGTTAGATTCGATGTTTTTGATATCATTACCAGCTTCATGTAGAGTGGTATCGTCCGCATAAAGATCTGTTTTCCCAGTATGAGAATAAAGTGATATATCATTGATGTAAAGAAGGAACAAAAGCGGACCTAGTATAGAACCCTGAGGAACACCGCTTGTAACTGGAAGCTTGTTTGACATTACATTCTTTACTTTAACTAGCTGTTTTCTATTTGATAGATATGAAGAGAGGAATGCTACAGCATTTTCAGAAAAATGATATAGTTTTAATTTATGCAGTAAAATATTATGATCTACTAAGTCGAAAGCCTTGCGCAAGTCTAAAAAAACCGCTCCAATATATTTACCAGAATCAATGTCTTTTAACCAAGAATCGATGAGGTATGTCAGCGCAGTGTGACATGAGTGATTCTTTCGAAAACCTGACTGAAATTCGTGAATTAAATTATTTCTTTGAAAATAATCCTGCAGCTGATTTGATATATGCCGTTCAAAAATCTTAGAGAGAGTTGGGAGAATTGTTTGTTTGTTTGTTTGGAGTTTAACGCCGCTTTCAACATCTTTGGTCATATCACGGCGGACAGAGCACCTACCCATGTTTTCCTGGCTTTGGAGAATTGATATGGGACGGTAATTATGGGGATCATTTTTGTCTCCTCCCTTATGAATTGGAATAACACATGCATGCTTGAATAGTTCAGGGAAAATATTTTTGTCAATGCAGCTATTTATTATAGACGATATAGCAGGTGTTATGTAGTCTCCGCAATATTTTAGTATTCTTGGACCAATACCGTCAAGTCCTACAGATTTTTTAACATTCAAGCTATCTAGATGCTTTTTGACTTCAAACGTATTGATGTGCTTTATTTCGAAAGTGACGTCTGACGTCAATGTCGCATTGATATGACGTTGAAGTGTTGTGAAATGGTCTATAACGAGCGCAGTTTTTTTAATGATATTAAAAATGTTTACAAAATGTTTGTTCAGTTCATTTAAAATATTTGGACACCCTGAGATATTGGAGTTTTCAACTTTTATAATATCAGGAATAGTTAAGCCATGCCTGCTCTTACTTGAGCAGGTTATATTATTCAAATTTTTCCACGAATAACTAGGGCTCTTGTTTTTTTTAATGGCATCATTGTAGAAATTCTTTTTGCTATGTTTAAGCATCGATGACACTTTATTCCTTTGTATTTTATAAGCATCAAAATGTTTATTTTTGTGTAGATTATCACGCTTAAGAATAGCTTCTTTTATATCGGAGTTAAACCAAGCTGGTTGTGAACTATATTTTACTCGTTTTTCTTTTATTGGGGCATGTTTTGTGAGCACGGTGTTTAATACTGAAAAGAACATTTCGAGTGCTTCATTTGGATTCGAAACAGACTCAACTAGTTCTATATATGCGATTTGGAGAGATCAGTAAGAAAATGAGATTCTGAGAATGTTTTAAAGCATCGATATTTTATAGTTTGATGTTGATATTTTTTCAGTTTAATTTTATTGGTATTTCTTGTAAAACATATTGGAAAGTGATCGCTTATACATAACGCAGGCACGTGTACATCAGATATAAGATCAGATCGAGTGCTGTATATATGATCAATTATTGTCGAACTTGATTTCGTAATTCTTGTGGGCAATTTAATCATTTGATTCAAATCATACCTCAATATAATTTCACCCCAAAGTTTATTGGCATAATTTGGTACATCCCCGTGCATAGAAAAGCTGATATTGAAGTCTCCTAAGAGATGTGCCTCAATATTCAATTGATCGATTCTAACTAATTGAGATTCAAAAGTATAAATCCAATCTTGTTTACTATCTGGTGGACGATACAAAAAGTTCAAAATAAATGGTTTACATGTAGGTAGATTGATTTCAATCCATATTGATTCAATGTCGTCCGTTTCTAAATCAAAACGTCTCTTATATGGAATTTTGTTTCGAATAAAAACTAATACACCTCCCCCTTTTTTACTCTGTCTGTCTCTTCTATCAAAATTAAAATTTGGAATACATAATTCATTTTTGTTTGTATTAGACGTTAAAAAAGTTTCTACAATACCCAAAATATCGCAACTGTTTTTCTGACTTAATATGTATTTTAATTCGTCTAATTTAGGAAGGATATGTTGAATATTTAGACTCCCGATGTGCAACCCTTTGGTATTGAAAGAAAAAGTATCATTGTGCTTCGATGTGCGATTTTCAGTAATAATGGGACATGGATTACTAGGTTGATTACTGGCAATTTTATTGATATCAATATTTTGCGTCATGTTATTTTCGCGTTTTGGCGATGTATCATTATTTTTACTTCCTGTACAATAAGAGCCTTTATCTGCAGTGGGTGTCTGATGTAAACTTGAACATGAAATAGAAGTATTATTATCAACTTGAGAGTTTTCTAAATTCAATGATGAGTAATTACTTTCAAAAGAGAGAGAACTGTGTTCAATTGTATTTTCACATTTACAATTTTGATTAATGGTGTTACAATTTTCACAGATCAAATTTAAAACGTCATACTTATTTTGTGTACACACTGGGGTCGACGAGTGCCAGTCGTTGTGTCCCTAATGTCTTGGCATTTTGCACTGGTGTGCGGAGTGATTTGTTTTGTTGAATTTGTCTATATTGAATAATATGTCTTTGAACATCTCTTTAAAAAAATAATAGAGTTGAAAACATTGTGGCAAAAGGAGGAATTCATCATTATAGGAAATTTCCCCATTTGCCACACAGTTTTCCTAAAACGTCCGCTGCAGAAGTGCCAGAAAGAGTCTGTATGTGGGAAAGGGTTAACAAAAGGATAAGAGGTGTACATTTATTATTTTTAAATTGTACTTGGGAGAGGATTTGTGTGCCTTTATTCACCGAGACAGACAGAAAGAAATTGCCCATGTTCACCTTCCCTATAAAGGTACAGAATGATTGAATACACTTGTAATTTTGATTCGTAAAATAAATATTGCATGGCTTCCAGTGTGACAGTACATATTGTCAACATTCGGGAAGCCATGCAATATTTATACAATGTTATACTGTAAATCTCTTAGTTATGTTAATCATTTTATATTTGCTTTAAAACATGTATGTTTTAACCCTTTCCCATGTACAACAAGTCTGCATCAGACGAATTTGAAAATATATTGACAACAAATTGTAAAATCTCAATAAATGAAGGTTCAACTTTTAAAAAGAGTTGAAAACATTGTGACAAAAGTAATATTTGCTCTTTTTGAGAGATTTCTACCTTTGCAAGAGTGTTTTCAAAATTTGCCTGCAGCAGATGTGTCAAAATGCGTCTGTATGTGGGAAGGGGTTAATGCAATACAATATATGAATTTCAACATTTTTTAATCCCTTCAGTCCATATCTTTTTTAAACCTATCTAAACAATTTGAACACACCTTGTAGAGTTTTTCCTTTGGATCATTACTGCCAAATTATCTTGATTAATTTGATGATTAGACTTTGAAAAAGTTAAAAGTAAATAAAGATGGTTTTGATCAAAATGTCATATTGTTAGTTATTTATCAATTCAGATGAAATTAAATAACACAGTATTATAAATGAAGGAACATTGATGAATACATCTTGAACAATGTCTCATCATTTATCTTCTCCAGATACATCAAAATTCATCGGTATATATGGGAAAGGGTTAAGTATTTATTTGATGTGATATTTTAACAGTAGTCTGCTCTTAACCCAATCAAACATACATAAGCATTTTGATGCATCTGTAGCAGATGAATTACAAAACATTTTGACAAAAGGAGAAATTGCTCAGATACAGAGCTGAAAATGTTGTGAAAATAAGTTATTGCTTGATTGACCAATATTCACAAATTGTTTTCAAAAGTCTACTTCATCAGGGAATGGTTTAAAGATTATCCTGCTGAATTATGTTGTTAGTTATAGCTAAGTTAACCTTTCCCATCTGCTGATTCAATATGGTGCAACTGCAGCAGAAAACTTATGAAATTATTGTTTCAAAATGTAAAAGAATAAACTGTTCATCATTTGCAATTCTTGTATTTATTTGCTTTAATAATAACCCTTTCCCACACACAGTAATCTGTATGTTCTGCAGCAAATGCCTTTTAAAATATCTATGAAAAATATGGACTAAAAAAAACATTTTTGCTGTTCAGAAATTAGGAAATTTGATCTTACATTTAAAACACACTATGTACTCTTACTTCTGTTAATGTCTTATTTTGACTCCCTTTTCAACATGCAGGCACCCTTGAAAGAATGAATTAAAAGACATGAAAACTCTATATATATGAAATAATGATAATTGAACAAAAATGAAAACATTGTGGCAAAAGGAAAAAATTCTCATTTTGTCAAAATGCTTCCCAAAAGATATCTGATACAAAGGCATCAAAATTTATCTGCAAATGGGTCAGCTTTAAATTTGTTATACATTGAGAAGTCATAAAGGAGATAAGTGTTATGCTAAATTTAAAAGAGCACCAAAAATCATATTTTCACATATATATATATATGCTACATGTCTGGAGTGAAAATAACATTTTTGCTGTTCACAAATGGGATTATATTTTAATTATATTTAAATACACTATGTTCTGTTAACCCTTTACCTCATACAACAATTCTGCAACAGACAACTTTGAACATATTTTGTCAAAAAATGGAAAATCTCTATAATTGAATCCATAACCTATGACTAAAAGTGGAAAACATTGTGGCAAAAGGAGAAATTGCTGGTTTTAAGCAATTTCTTCTTTTGTCAAGGGCCATGTTTTCAAAAAGCTGTCTGCTGCAGAGGCGTCAATATGAGGGAAAGGGTTAATGTCATTCAAATCTTTAACTATCAGTTTCCCACATGCAGGCACAATTTGACATATTTGCAGTAAACAAATTTTAATAACATGATTTAAAAACATTCCGGCCAAACAGAGAAATTTCTCATAATTAGCAGAAATTCCATTGGCCGAACTGTTTTAAACTTCAATTAATAATAACACTTTCCTTGATGGAGAATTTCATACTGCTACAAAGAATCTCTGTATGCCAGAAAAGGGTTAATGTGTAATATAATGCAATATTTATATACTTTTTTATATCTCAAAAATAAAAATAAATAACAATGTGTCAGTGTTGTTTTCTGTAATGGTTAGAGTTAAGTGTAATGTTACAAACTACAAAATGTACATATTAAAATGTTCATTTGCCGTAGAGGAACCTGGTTATAAATTCAGGTAAATCTGACAGATTAGTTTTTTGACAGGTTGCATATATACAACAGGAAATTTATAAATCGATACTGTTCAGTGAGAAACAATCATCACATGTACATTTTTACCTGCAAAAGGAACAACAACTACAACCATCTATATAACTTTCCTTTTCAAACCCGAAAACAGAAAGTAATTGATTCCGCAAGCAAGAAGAATCATTTGTACAATACAATATAATATCTTCATTTATACCAGGAAGATTTATGGCACTATAATGGAATGTAGCTGTTGAAGTTTGGCCACGTCAACCTGCTCTTCCAATTTCCTGAAAGTACTGTGATATTTTTCTTGGTGGACAAGCATGCACAATATTGGTAACATTTTCAGGATCGAAACCCACACCTAGAAAATATGTTGTTAGTACAAGTCTGATTTTAGAGTCCTCCTTGTTCAGCTCTTGCAATGTGCTATCAATCACATACTGGTCTTGTCCTGAGCAAATATTCCTCTTCTACATCTGATGTAATTTCTTTTTTCATTTTCTCTAAATATATATATATTTGGTCTGTCTGGACTGCTTTCTATAGTAGTATGTCCGGACAAGCCAAGCGGTTTAGGTAGTTCTTGTTTCTGCTTCACTGTCAATGTTCCACTCAAGGCCACAACAGGAATCTCCGGGAAAATGCTTTCAAGTCTTTAAGCTCTCGAAAAGCAGTTCTGAATTTCTCTCCCCTGAAAAACATTATTTATTTTTAATGTCAGCATGCATGTTTCTTTTTGTTTGAATTCTGAAAGTTTTATTCTCTGTGACCTGATAATAAATTTCTCACTTGAAGCAGGGACGTAGATAAGGACTTTATAGGTCTGCTTTAATTTCAAGCTAATATCATAAAAGAAATGAAATCTGAAACATTCAGACAAATTTCTCCTATAGATATTATTATTGACATTTTCCCACACAAAGATGATTTCCGACGCCTTTGCAGCAGACAAAATGAGTAAAAAAACCTTTTGCAACAATGTTTCTAACTCATTTCAATAATAAAACTTCTCCTTATTGAGATATTCAATAATGTTGCATAGCTGTTTTTCAAGCAGAAAGTGTTAAGCATTATTATAGTACAATGTTCATTTGATGTCGATTTTAGCATGAAAAGTCTCTCTCCAAATACACTTTCTTGCATTTATTTAACCCATGCCACTTTCCAATGATGGTACAGTATTCTACCATTTAACTTCAAGACGTCTTTAAACAGAATTTGTCACTTTGAGACAATATTTAATATAACAAACTTACAATGTCACTCAGAACTGAGAAAATAAACTAAATTTAGTGTGATGATCCAGTTTACAAATAAATTATAAATATTTTTGTATTTCTAAAGGTTTGAATATATTTTCAAATGAATACATGTGGCAAGTCTGCATTTCATTTTTATTAAAGTCAGTATATATATTATGTGTCAGATGTATTTAAATACATTTTTTGATAAGTTGTGGCAATATCTCTTGTGGAAATTTGTAAACCATTCCAGAATGCTGTTTACTCCCAGGTGAGCCTAACTGTCATGATGGGTGTTGAAACATGGCATAATAAACAAGAGCACCGCGTACGGCACAGACGCTCGACTGATAGAAAACAGAAAAAAGGCTGAGCTAAACAAAAAACCTTAACCGGACGACCACGCCGCCCCCAGGATCATGACAATAGCTCTCGTTTTTTCAAAAGTCGAGCTAAAAACTCAATAAGTCATTAAGTGCAACAGTTAAGAATCAATTTCATGTGGGTACATAAGCTGTCTCAATTTATTAATATCAATTACCATTTATCAATGACATGGCACTCATCAACAACAACTGCATGCTGTGGAAAGTCACTCTTCAACATATCCCTTCCTGGTATTCAATAGTGCTTCTGGGAGACTGAGGATGATTTAAAATTTTCCTTGTTTCAAGTGTTCTAAACTCGCATCCGAATAACACAATTAACATGTGTACTGATCATCTGTGTCCTCATCATCGTCTACACTAACATTTGCCTTAATGTCGAGTCTACAACAAGAAATAGTGTGACTAACGAGAGCCGCAAGCTGGTCTTTCTGGATTAAGTTCCAAGGCGACACGACCAACACTACTGGATTTTGTTTGTTATGTCCTAACAAATCGGTTAACACATGGAAAATCAAGCTTTTACCATAACCAACTGGCAAGCTTACTTTCAGGTCTCCTTTCCCTGGGCAAGGTACTCTAGCGCTTCACCTTGTTTTTCCTTTAAAGCTAGTTTTTCATCATAACGGTGAACGATTTCGTCTAGACTTTCCATCTTTGTTTACTTTGTTTAAATTTGGCGCATTGATTTTTTTAGCTGTAATTTTGACATAAAATAGTTCGTAATATTTTTGTCAATATACTCTTATCTGTTTTGTTAACATACACATTTGGGACATTTTCACGTAAGCTATTGATAATTTATTGAAACCAGCACATTAAAGTCTACATTCTTCCGTCTTGAAAGTTTGGGCAGGATTCCTGCCCGTGAGCCTATTGCAGAGATGTATGCGTGAGTGTAAGGAACGACAACTCTGCGAAAGAGATTGAGTCGATTCCTGTGTCGAAGAGATCAAATTGTGATGAAGAGACGTCATCAGGACATCGTGACGTCATTTCTGTCGCGGCGTCATATAATTCCCGTACTTTTCCATCTGCTGAAAAGCGACTTTCTATGAATAAATGGATCTAATACGATGTTGTCGAACAGTTAAATTCTAACATTCTAAACCAAAATAGAGCGTACAAGTACACGAGCAAAACTAACGTAAACATTACAATCAAAAGAAAAAGTGTAATTGTTAAAAACTCGACTTTTTTTGCACTTTATCTTTTATACATGTGCATTGTATATACGTATAACACAGTAAAAAAAGAGCTTCAATTCAGCCAGTACGGAGGCCTGTTTCCAAAATGTGACCGTAATCATCTGTGCTCTATCACGAGAAATCAAGTGCGACCTGCAAAGATACACGAGATGTTTTACTAATTTATACGCACCACCCGAAACCATGCTAATCAATAAAATCAAATACTGAAATGTTTACAGTTTTGTAACTTTCCTTGAGTACAAACAGATACAAGTAATGGTCCAAACAACGTCAGCCTGATAGTTAGAATAAACAGCTTACATAACATTAAATACTATCTTTCAGAACACGAGTTGATTGTCCAGTTGACAGAAGATCTTTTGATATTCCTCCTGGGGGCTTCACTAGAAACTTTGCCCTACAAGATATGTTACAACAACAACAACAACATTCAAATGTACCCCCAGCAAACTACGAGAATAACTACATCGGCTCCCCGACCACCAACAAGGTAGAATCGAAAAATATTACTGAATTGATTGTGTCATATTGTATATGTTATTTAAGAGTTTTCTGCTTTTAAGGCATACGAGGATAACAATTTCATCTGGATAATCATGTTTGGAGGTATAACTTTTGTCACAAAGTAGTTCTACTCCCTTTCCGAGTTATACTGTGGTTTTAAAAGATGACAGCTACACAGGTGCCATTAGTTGATTGTATTAGAGAACTTTAGAACAGTCTTAAAGATTATTCCTTGAAGACATTTAGCTAAATATGTCGTTCAACGAACAACTGTCCATTTTTTTCGCATTTTTACCCTCAGTCTTTTAAATAACAGGATAGTTAAATTCTTCACCTAGCGAAATCGGAATCTGCAAAGATTCAATCAAATAAAGCATTCAGATCTCGTAACACCAATGAATTACATAAAAGTGAACATGATGTTAAATAAATATATATATATATATATATATATATATATATATATACTGTTTAAAGATAACATTAAATCTATGCTGTAGTATAATATTTGAAGTTCACAACACAACAGTGTTTACATGTCTCGTAATTGAATTGGCGTTATAAAAAAGATAAGCAAAATGTCACAATGATATTAATCCAAGTGTTTACTTTACTTTTCGAGACCTCTTTTGTTTGAGTTGAAGTGTTTGTATTCAGAGATGTGGAATGTAACCAAACAGTAACACTTTTCATTACAGTTAGATATAATAAACGATATCATCGGTTAGTATAAACTATATGTGTTCTTTCAGTTCCACAGAACAAAGCGCTACAAATTATGAGATATACTATATAAATGTGGCGGAAGACCAGACCGCTGATGACTACCGTCCTAGGACAAAGTAAGATTAATATATGGCGATAGTTTGCTTGACTCTAAACCATTAGAGTTAACCTAGTTGTGTAACACTACGAAAAGTTGAAAATAAAGTGTGATATTTAAATTGATTTAGCGGGGAAATTATTGAAACTATATAGATTGGTTATTATTGATTTAGAAACGCCTTCAGTTGTGGTTTTGTAATATCTTAGTATAACATTATATATGATTCTTTTTAAGGATCTCAACAAACTTAAAGATTGACATATATTGGGTCATACACCAGACTGGTTTATAAAATAAATTATGACATTGAATTTTATTGTCGGATATGGGGTAGGGTGAACTTCTCTTTAAAATATTGTAGTTAGGACAGCGTTTCTGATGGTGCGCCGCCTGTGATCTGGGAAGAACATTCCATGTAAGCCGCCGGTCAAGAAACACATTTTGTATAAATATGAACAGTCATCGCCCCTTAGCCGTATAGTTTTCTCAGTCATACATTGTTTCATATCTTAATGAAATTTATTTAATTATCTGTGTCTACGAGAATTCACCACGTCTTATCTTCGATTCTGTAAAATAAACACGTAAACCATCGTTATCCGCAACGATTGAGGATTCCATTTTGATAACCTTGATATGCACAGGCATATATATTCTTTTCTTATCGGCGGACTTCCAACAATGGGCTAAGTCTATGTGGAAAAGCAGCCAGTTGCTTGGGAAAAAAGTTGTGTGGAGTACTGGTGTGAGAAAGCCGGGGAATGCATGATTAGGTGAACTGACCGCCGTGATATAACTGAGAAATTGTTAAAAACGGCGTTAAACCCCAATCAATCAATCTTATCGGCGGAAGCAAAATAACATGAGTTTTGACCAAGTTCCTGTACCAATCACATGTTGATGATAAAGTGCGCTGTTTAAATCTAATAACCTGACAATGAAAACTATTTTGATTCTTATTTACTTTTATTATCCAATCGGACGTTGTTTAGTTGTCATAAGGTATCCATCTTTTTTAGTTAAACTGATAGACACCAAAGAGGCGTCGTTTGAAAACAAAAATACACATTTTCAAGTATTCTCATTACACGGTGCCTCAGCGCTGTGTAGTTATAGTTGGTTTTAAAATATTTGCAATGGAGAACGAGACCTATTGTTCTCTCAGTTTTCTACCACTGTTGCCGTAAGTGAAACCTGTTTTAGCTCAATGTTGTTTAGTGGTGTGTGTGTGTTGGGGGGGGGGGGGGGGGGGGGGGGGGGGGGTATGTGTTTTATTCATTGATTTGGTTGATAACATTAAATAAACCAGATATTTGGACTTCACACGAATGAGTGACCCGGTGGTGAAGTGGTGCACTCGCTGCACGCTGCATTGTCAATCCAGATGTCTAGGGTTTAAATCCCGGTTCTAGTTCTGGATTTGTTGAGATGCTTTAAGTGTCTGTATCGCGTCCTATACACCGAATACGTGAAAGAACCAAGGGGTCTTTCCGAAAAAGCAAGGGTATCGCACCCGGACTCCCTTGTAACTAACTATGTATCTGGAACTTATCTGCACCTGTCAGATGCTTGTACATGATATAGTGTACACAATCATATGGTCCCATAGAAGCTTAAATGTTCTCAATCACAGTAATTGTTCTCTATAACAACACTACATTTCAAAACAGATACTGAAAGAGACACAATGTAGCGCACCCCGGCACGAGATGTAACCGGAATACATGTGAAAATAACAAAATACAACCTGAATCTATAAACTTTTCAGAATTTAGTATATATATTTTATGTTTATGATGAAGAATGACTAACATGAATCAAATGAATTGAATTTAAGTGCTTATTATGAGCTGATTCTAGGCTCATAAAATTATTTCGATGAAATAGAAAACAGTGTTAATTGCGATCATGTGATGGAATTCGCGCCATTTGACAAGACAGGGCGATTATATTGTGACCTTGCAGGTCTTATAAGACGTTCTTTTTTATGCTGTGTGTTTTTGCTCCTGGACCAGCAGTTCTTTACTTGTTGGATGTTTCACCGAGATATCTAAATTTCAAAGATCGAAAATTGAAACGAATAAAGAACACGCACCTTGTTCTTGGCCTGTTAATACCCTTTATCACTGTTTAGACTAATTCGAATGTATGTTGAGTTTCTATGTAAATTCATTCATTGTCAAATAGTGGAAAATGTAAACATCAATACTTCTAGTTTAGCCGTTTTATGGAATTGTATAGCTGGAGTAAATATTAACTATGTCAATGAGAATGTTAATGTCAAAGATTAGGAAAAGTTGATTTATATGTTCAAAGCAGAAAAATATTTTGAAAATCCTTTACATGTCAAATAACAACTGAAAATGTATATGAACAACACCAGGACTGCGCATTTTACAGATGCCGGAATTAATATAAATGACGATAATACGCCTACTTTATTTTGATTGGTGCATTCTTTATCATGACATTTCGGTGTGTGTAATCCATGAGTGAATATCTCAAACAGCTTCTGATTGATCCGTATGTAAATGAGAGTGTGACATCAATCGCGCAACCTACATAATTAAGTTTTTATATAATAGTGGATTTTCTGGTAATATACGACCAGCGGTATGACCTTTCCTTGACCATACGCATTTAAGTATGTCATTTAGTACACGTTCTGTTGATTACTTTTCAAACATATTCTAAACACCGTTATATCTAAATCGTTTATCTTTTTGATTGCTTTAAAATATACCATACTGTATGTACTATATTGTTATATATACGAGCGTGCAAGTTTATATCTGGTTTTAATGAGATTGCATTTCCCATTAACTGTATTTGGATGTATGTTACACTACATTTAAGCTGAAGAAAATCGACCAAATAATGAGACTATGTATAAGTTGAAGACAAAGTACCTCCAAGTTCAAGTCATTGTGGGTTAATCACTCTTGTCGGGCATGTTGAGTTATCTCTTATCACTTTGCATGTTAATGGAATTTACCACTAGAATGAAGCCACTTATGAAGTGACCGCATACCATAAACGAGTTTATTTTACTTTTATAAAGGTTTACGAATGTGTCAAAACTCACAATTATTCAATGCATGCTATTTTAACACTTTATATCTGTAATACTCGTTAATAATCAAATTGTTCGACCACTGGGTCTTTATCAAGATTTAAAAAAATACAACGAAAGTTTAAGTTCAGTCGATTCTTGTGTCGTCAGGACATCGTGACGTCATTTCTGTCGCGGCGTCATATAATTCCCGTACGTTTCCATCTGCTGAAAAGCGACTTTCTATGAATAAATGGATCTAATGCGATTTTGTCGAACAGTTAAATTCTAACATTCTAAACCAAAATAGAGCTTACAAGTACACGAGAAAAACGAACGTAAACATTACAATCAAAAGAAAAAGTGTAATTTTTAAAGCTCGACTCCATTTGTTTTACTTTATATTTTATACATGTGCATTGTATATACGTATAACACAGTAAAGAAAGAGCTACAATTCAGCCAGTACGCAGGCCTGTTTCCAAAATGTGACCGTAATCATCTGTGCTCTATCACGTGAAATCAAAAGCGACCTGCATAGATAAACGAGATGTTTTACTAATTTATACGCACCTCCTGAAACCATGCTAATTATTAAAATCAAATACTGAAATGTTTACAGTTTTGTAACTTTCCTTGAGTACAAACAGATACAAGTAATGGTCCAAACAACGTCAGCCTGTTAGTTGGAATAAACAGCTTACATAACATTAAATATTTAAAATATACCATCTTACGGCCAACGGACCATTTTGAAGTTCAAATGTTAATAATGATATGCAAGATATTGCCAAATCAAAACATCAGAGGTGAGGTATCTTCGCTAGCCAAAGCTACATTAACTTTCCCATGAGTATGGTAATGTACATGACAAATCACCCTTGGCTTGCGAAGATGAAGGTGAGGTCACTGGCGCAATAACGTTTGCATAATGAATGTTTCCAGAATATTGTGTGACCTACTTACCTGCTTGAATTAAACAAATTGTGCATTACTTCTTGTTAAGTACATATACAAATCTTAAAACTGTGGCATTACCTTTTACAGCATACAAACCCAAGTGGAGCTTCCAATGCGTAAGTTAGCGTGCCTTTCAGACATTCTTCTCATACACTGTTCATGCTTGGAATGGTTATGCTGCAAGCATCTCTGTTCAAGGTTTTTTAAATATATTTATGATTATATGCAGTATGCTACCATTTTTCTAAATTAAAGGGAAATAACTACTGATATAAACGTTCTTGATTAGTTTTGATAACTATTGTTATCTCCCTTAAGAATTAATTCCGCTATTTGGATTTGTTAAAAAAAAACGTGTTATATGTATATGGCTTGTAGGAAGTATTTGCCATTTTTTCCTGAAGCAATTTGTTATTTTAATACAAAAAAGATAATAACAAATATTTTAAGAGATTTAGGAACCTCAATAACAATACAGATCACCATTAATGTTTTAAATCAGTAGTGTTTTAAAGTCAATGAGTACTGTGTGTGTTCCTTGATGTAGCGGATACACAGTTTAAAGTGATACACATCCTCATCAACTATAACATATACACAGAGAAAGGTCATGTTTATAAAGAACAAGATTCCCGTGCACAGGAACGACATAAATCTTTAGACTGTGGTGCAATCGATGTAGTTCTGTTAATCAATTAATGATAATTTACATATACTAGTATCAGCACGCCAGTTAACTGACGAGATTTGACGTAAGTCAGGTTCTAGTCAACTAGAAATTAAGAAACTGCATCTCAGGTTTTTAAGATATCCTATGCAAATGGAAACTGTTTGTAAATGCATCACCATTTCGCACTCCGAATCACTATCCATCCATATGTAAGGCTTATTAATGAACAATTTGTCATGCTTAAGTCGAGTTAACAGACGAATTATGCGTGTTATTGTAATATTTTATAAATGTTCCCTTATTTGCCATATTAAAGGGAGAAAAGCAGTTTAAGAACATCAGGGCATATGTTAGCATAACATTCAATGGAAATAGCCCTCGCGACTGTATTGTGATTTGTTTATGAAGGAAAGTTAATATTTTTATGTTGTATATGAATAAATCGTCATCATCTCAATTATATAAAAAAATGTGACAAAGTTTCGGTGTTTGAAAAAATAGTGTACTTTTCTATATTTTCTAATTATATCAGATACCAAAATACGAAGAAACCTGAGGCATGTTCTGAAAATAATGGTGAACGACCGTGATCATAAATTACGTACGTATATATCAAACACTGCTGTTCCCATATATATAAATGTCATATTAACGATCGAGTCGCTGCCACTCATAAAGCTGACACTTACACTACATTATGTCTCGGACTTATGCATCAATTAAAATTCCAGTTGTGAATGGAACATCGGGACAAAGGAATAACGGGACATTTATCTTAATCCTACTTAGGGCCAAATCTTACATCTATTGAGAAACGAACATATTATTAAGACCACATACTTGCAGCAAATCCAATCTCCAGTGCCAACTAGATATAGAAACTTCATTTAATTTAAGTTGATACCAACACAATGTAATTGACCAATAGTTAATCAAACTCGTTTCTTTAGGAACATACCAGCCATTAATGGAAATGAAACATCGTTGGCATGCAACACTCTTATTTAGCTTTGTTTAGAATATGCAAGCGAGATACAGCTCCCAAATTACACGAGCATATGATTGTTTACATGGTTTATATAGGGATAACTGTCACAACCTTCGGGGCCTCACGTTTTAAGGGATTGTCATCAGTTTCTGTGTTATTGTTAACAGTGGTGGGGTGTTAATTTGTACAATATTATTCTGAACTCTAACAACCGCATTCGAAGAAGAAGATTCTTATCAATATATATGTATATAAATGATTAGCTCGTTTGGTAAGGCCATGCGAAGATAATTTCTGTAAAGTTTAAATAGAGACGACCCAGTGGTATATGAGGTGATGTCGTTTGAATATTTATTGAGTGACGACAGACGGTTAGTGCTGCGAAAAGCTCACGATGAGCATCTTCCTGGTCGATCAAAAGTTGCAAAAGTAAACATCCCTACCACTGAAATTATTAACAAACTAGATGATACGTTTACAGTATAGAATTATGTTTAAAGGGTAGTTACAAGGGTTTGTTCATAGGAATTCGCCAAACTAGTTGAAATTCGACGACGTCATTGACGAAGGACAAGCGAACACCAGAGTAAAATTATTTAAATTTGTTTGGACACATTTGCTACAAACGAGTTTAAACTTAGGCTCACTGGATTTCGCATCTCATTGCCGAAGCATAAACGATCACCGAGATGAACTAATTTAAATCCTATTTTGACAAATAAATAAGAATCGCAAACTGTCTGAACTTTTTACCATTGATAGCACGTTACTTTTATTATCTTGAATCCCAAAGGTTGAGACAGGTTTGATATAGATTTATCATAACGTAACAAAACGAATCATATTGGCAATGCAAAGTGTTGTATACACAATGCTGATGGACATTTTGTTGAAATGCGGTACCACGCAGTCATACACTGAATGGCTAGTTTAATTTAGAACGTGACAAGTCCAGTACGCTTCGTAGAGTAAATTATCAGTGTCTTAAGGATCTTCGTAGAAAAAACATTTTCACGACTTTCAATGATATTTGAGATAAGACAATTATGCGCCTTATTATGGAGATTTTGAGGGATCAAATTGTAAAACACATTGTTTCATAGAAGTCCTCTGGCCAAATACAATGAACACCCAGCGTACATTTGACGAAAGAAAAATCTGACACAACATCGTTGTTGAATGTAAATATTTATTGTAAAGGAACCCTTTAAACTATAAACAAAAATCATCATTAACTGTTTAATATGTGATATGGGAGTTTTAATTCTGAAATTAACACAAAACGCTGTCAACTGTCAGACAATTACACCTGGCCATTAATTCATTTACTATCGAACAGCATCGTTAATTCGAAATTGTTCTTTTCCAGGCACTAAAGTGCTTGTCGTAACGCTGTTGTGGATAACATTTTCCAGATTTATTGCAGGTGAGTATAATAGAGACAAAATGTCTATTTAAGTGTATGATTAAAATTCTTCCATCGAGTGAAAGACAACGGATAATATTAGCAAGCGTGGTGGAACCACTAGTGAAAATCTAACCATTTTAAAGATCTTTTTACATTTGTTTATCTAACTACTTCTTATTCCCTCGGTGTCTCTTACTGTCAAATATTCTACATTCTTTAGTTGTTTTACACTTTAAACATATAATGTGTAAATATGTAAATCAACAGCCATTCCTATGATTTCTACCCTTCAAACTCTGATTTGAACCTTTCTATTTATAGCCCTACAAGCATGATAATCCTCAACAGTTTTATATGTCAAAATAATTCAAGCTAGAGGAAGAGCCGGCATGTATAAACGCCAATACTGTCTCCAAAAGCACAACATTACCTAAATACATGTTTCCAATTGCTGTCATTTTATCAATGCATTACTTAATCGGTTAATTCAATGCTTTACTGTTCAAGTGATTCTAAACAATCGAGTCTAGAGATTAAGGTTATTCTTGGTGTTAATATCTAGTTACAGTTTTAAAGTCAAAGTAATTGTAATCCATGGAATATAACATGTTCTAAATACACATACCATAGATTCTTTCTTTTCTGAACTACGTACACCCTTCGTTCAAGCAATGAGAAATGCTTAGGTTATAATGCTAGAAGTAATCATATACCTGTTTATCTGGCAATCGTTTCTTTGTTATGTTGATTTGACAGACAACAGTTGATATTCTATGTTTCGATAACATGTATAATTGATGAAGTCAGCAAAGTACAAATGGGCGAATATCTAAATGAAAATAAAAAAGAGCTTACAAATTAGATGACATAATTATGTTAAGGTGACACATGGGTTAAACACAAATGTATTTTTAATATCTATAATTCTCGTTTTCAGAACACTAGCTATACGTATACCCAATATGAAGTTGATAACCTGCATACTGTAAGACTTATGACCCTGACAAGATGAGCGGACGGAGACATGCAATTTAACATTTGTTCGGGTGTGTTATAGTCAAAACCAGCAATACAATAACAGCTTGTAACTAGCACTCCTGGTTTCAAGTTGAATGCATATTTCTTAACCTGGCATGTAAACAGTAAATGGTTCATCTTCTTGGGATAGGGGCATTCCGTCCTTATGCAAAGTAACCTTATTTCAACCAGGCAACGTTCGATCACAACTTAGAGTCACAATTGAATAAATGCGCGAGGTCAAACTTTGGATTGGTAACCATTTGGTTCAGACTGTTCTCCATTAGACGAGGTTGATACACCCAATACCACAAAACCCATCCGCTTTCTTTATTGAATTAAACGAATTTAAACTGGTGGTGAACACATAGTAAGTAAGCCGTCACATTCTGAACTTTGTTTGACCTCACTGCCAGTTTTGTTTTGATACAAATTAGGATAAAGATAGTTGCTAGCAACGAATGCACGTTTAAATCAGAACCTACTTTATATGATGATCAGATGTCCAGCAATAATTTGACACAAAAGTTACAATCAGAATACAGAATACAGATTCTACTTAACAGGTGCTGTGAAACTGTCATCAGATTGCTCGATGGAACAAGATGTTGCAGTGTATCTGTTTGTAAAGAGTTGGTTTGGGTTCCTTTTCTGGTCGATCATCCTGGGTCTCGTGATAAAAAAGAAAATAGGTCGAGCCTTGAAGAATCTATTTTATGACATATTCCTCGTCACTACCACGTTGTTTGCATTCATTTGGTTAATAATAGGTAATATTTAGAAGTTACTAAATTGGTCAAACGCAATATATTGTTTTTGAGCGGCGCTCTGCAAAAACCAACCGTAAGGCATTTGCGACCAGCGTAGACATAAAGCAGCAAGTCTGAATGTGCTCCACACTGTTTGCCAATTAGTCATTGAATGTTTGAAGAAACATCTGTTGCATGAATGCCAGACAGATTTTTTCAACACGTTCACTAACTACGTTTAGATTGGTCTTGGAAGAGTTCTGTTAATTGCATATGCTTTTCTTTCTGTTACCCTGGAAATATTCCAATTAATTTCGTTCTTAAGGATCCATTTGTGAAAGAGTAAATTACAAAAACCCATATATCGTTTTAATAAATAACAATGCTTAAAAATGTCCATCAGAAATAATCGTGGAAAAGAATTTGGTTCGAAGGAATCTTATGTTATTACCTTAATCCGCACTCCCTTATAGTTTGAAAATATATACATTATTTTCTCAAGCTTTTGCAAGCTTAGTTGTACGCGTTTTATAAATGATTACATATACAACGGATGAAAACATAGATAAAAGACAAATTGACCAAAACAAAGTATTCCTTCTTGCAATAATATAATCTTTTATTCAAAAGATGTTATACTTGTATAAGGTAATTAAATATTTAATATTTATATTTCTAGGAAGTGTGCAGGTCTTTGGAAAACATCAGGAAATGAGGAAGGACTGTCCGCTAGAAACAGGTTTAAACAGATGGACTGCAGACTTTCTAAACTTTGCAATCTTTCTTACAGCGCTGGATTGGGCATTCCTTACCGTTTTCTTATTTTTCTTTCTATATATTCTCTGTGACGATGATGATGATGATGATGATTAATATGAACGATAATACATACTAGATTGTGTTAAACATATTTTAATTGAACTATCGCAGATGTTAAACAAACAGAATACTTGTAACTTATAACTTATTATTAGTCTTAGAAGATGTCCGTTAATTTTGATAGGATGCATAGTATTTATTCAATGACTATCTTCAGGTATATCTGATATTATTTTTCTAACAGTATATGTATAAAAACAATATTAATGTATATTGGTAAATATTTGTCATAGCCATATGTTCATGTACTTATCGTTAATGGTTAATGTCATGTGTGTTTGTCGAATGCCTTTTAAAACTTAATTGATATATATATTCCGTTTGGTTGGTTTAATATTGTTGAATTATTGAAAATTAAACCAACGAACTACAGTCAAACTTGTGTTAGCGATCATCTCTGCTCAGCAGCCAACTTGTATTAAGCAGCCACTTGAAGAATAACTAAAACAACATACTCTTCTTTATTTCACTTGTGTTAAGCAGAGCAACCTGTGTTCAGAAGCCACATGTTGACTCTCCCTAGGGTGGCTGCTTAAGACAAGCTTGATTGTACATGCATTATTTATTTATGTATGTAAGCCGCCTTCATGTACACTCATATATAATTACATAGTTACAATGTTAATAAAAGACAAAACAAGCAAATGGCACTTCATGCAGTGTAATTAAATGACATACATGTACATAAGTCGGATAACAATTATAAACATGGAACAATCAATATTCGGGTACATGTAAATTCTTCTTGATGTCAAAATCAAACTTGAGAATAACCTGTTGAACAAATATGCCACTTTTCAGATCGCGCCGCACAATTTCTGACCTCATCTAATGATGAATGACTTTTTTGGTTGGAGTTTAAGCGGTTTTCAAAAGCATTTCACGGCGCGATAATGAATGGTTAAAGAAATGTAGAACTCATGTCGTTGCAAGTTTTAGCTAAGACCTACTAGAAGTAAAGCTATTTCTTAGACTCCAACAATTCTAAGACAATAACGCCTATAGGAAGTCTAAATATTCGAACGTAATATTTTCCACTGGATGCAAATACATTCGAATTCGAGACCAGAAACCCAGAATAAGCCTATCACTTTGTTTGGGTACCATTATTAAGCATATATAAACTTAGAAATAAGATAGAAACTAGACTGCCCTGTGTTCGGCCAAATACATTGATGTCATGTTCTTTTGAAATTGCATGCTCTTAAAATACATGATATTTCAAATAACCTTGATATCGGGACAGTAGTCTCATGGGAGAACTTTTTTAAAACATAATACCATTTTTAAAGTATTTGTAAGACCCAACCGGGAATCGCACCCTGGTATCAAGCTTTCGATGAGGCATAATACTCTTCGCCACCGTGGTTGTTCACAGACACGAAACATAAACTACTATTTAAGAACAGCGACTTGTATACGTCTATGCACTGTCTCAGTGATTGGTGAAATTCCGCAATTAATCAGCAAAGTGAAGCGGTATCAGTAAGTGCCATCAACAAATATTTCGCATTTGTTCCACTCCGTCAAGAAGCGGAATCGGTTTGTCGATTCGAACAGTTTCCGCCAAGAGTCAGCCGAGCCAATCTGCCCCATCTCGTTTTATTCAGCCGCGACGTACGAAAGCGGGATTTTGCGACCAACGTAGATCCAGATTAGTCTGCGCCTCGGTGTAGTTTAGCTATCTCGGTGCACTGATTGCTATCTATTCGTACTTGTAATCTTGAAGCGTCTGTAGAACGGCTTCAAGCAACAGCAACAATAACCGCGATACAGTACGTTTTTAGCCGAGCCCCGGTTGTTCAGTTGATAGCGACGCGGGATGTCAATCTACAGATTGTGAGTTCGATCCCTAGATCAGCATAATTATTTCCGACGTTTGACAAAAGTCAATGCGATTCCCTTCATTTGTCTTCAAACAATGGATCAACATTCGATGAGGAAAAGCAGCTAGTTGCTTGGAAAGAATGTTGTGTGGAGTGCTGCTATGAGGAAGCTGGGAAACATATGAGTAGGTGAACAGGACGTCGGGGTATGACTGAACAATTAGAGAAACGGCGTAAAAGCCCTTCAAACAACGCATTATGACAAGAATAACCATTAATTTCAAATCCGCAGAAAGTTGGTTTTCGAGTAGAAAGGTTTAGTTCATCATCCATACATTAGCTCTTGAGCGACAGAACCGTATTAAACACATCATCTCACAAAAGTTTCATGTTTACATGAACTTACGTACATACATAGACATTACCTTTGTAGATAGTGACATATAGGCCAACCATATGTGTATTATGTTTTATTACATGTTATAAACATGTCTCTTTAATAAAAGATTTACTTACTTACGGGTGCGGGTTCGATTCCCGTCGTGTCACATATAATACTTTTAAATAGTAGTAATGGATTCCAACCCACCCCCCCCCCCCCCCCCCCCTTGCCGCTCAGGATTGTGGGATAGAATTACGACTGGCTCGATGGTGTCAGCATAAATAGATGAGTACTCCTAGTAACTTAGCCTTGATATAACAGGAAAATTGTTGAAAGTTGCGTAAAACATCACGCTACCAAGTCAAAATGATAGCAAATGACAAAATTCTAAACGTGCATTGATTTTGCACGAATAATTGATAAGGTGGATGTTGTATGATAAATCCATTCTGTCATACAGCAATTACCAGCATCTGATTTGAAAAATAGAAAATAACTAGATCACTCAGTGCTGATTTCAGGTGAGACAGCTCGTTACTAGCTGACTCACATGAATCTGTATTTTAAGGAAAACCTCAAAATTGCCATTGGCGCTCACAGAGTTCAATAACTGAGTACGAACGATATGCTGGGTATATTACTTGAGTTTATGTTTTGTATAAAAAAAAACTCAAATGTCAATGTCAATATTGCATTCTGACGTATCTGCAGCAAAATATATCGGCAACAGGAGTAAATGCTCCTTTTGCCACAAGGCTTTCAATTATATTCAATAATTATGGAGAGGTTTAAAATATTTGCCATAACTTCATAAAGTCGTATGCTGCATAATTGTCATATGTGGGAAAGATTTAAGGTATGCTAAAAAAGGGCTGAAATTTATTGACTTGCATTGGAATAGAAAACAGGAATTTCTTAAGGAGCATCAAACGTGTATGCATACTGGGATGCAATGAGACCCCATTTCTCCTGATGCGAATCAAACGTGTATGAAGACTGGGATGCAATAAGACCCCATTTCTCCTGTTGCGAGTCAAACGTATATGAAGACTGGGATGCAATGAGACCCCTTTTCTCCTGTTGCGAATCAAACGTATATGAAGACTGGGATGCAATGAGACCCCATTTCTCCTGTTGCGAATCAAACGTATATGAAGACTGTGATGCAATACGGCCCCATTTATCCTGATGCGAATCAAACGTGTATGAAGACTGGGATGTAATGAGACGCCATTTCTCCTGATGGATGCAAATTAAACGTGTAGAAGATTGGGATGCAATGAGACCCCATTTCTTCTGCTGCAAATAAAACGTGTATGAAGACTGGGATGCAATGAGACCCCATTTGTCCTGCTGCAAATTAAACGCATATGAATATTGGGATGCAATCAGACCACACTTCTCCTGCTGCAAATCAAACGTATATGAATAATGGGATGCAATGAGACCACACTTCTCCTGCTGCAAATCAATCGTGTATGAAGTATGGGATGCAATGACAACCCATTTCTCCTGATGCGAATCAAACGTGTATGAATACTGGGATGCAATCAGACCACACTTCTCCTGCTGCAAATCAAACGTGTATGAACAATGGAATGCAATGACACTATAGTTCTCCTGATGTGAATCAAACGTGTATGAAGACTAGGATGCATTGAGACCCCATTTCTCCTGATGGATGCGAATCAAACGTGTAGAAGACTGGGATGCAATGAGACCCCATGTCTCCTGGTGCGAATCAAACGTGTTAAGACCGGGATTCATCGAGACCCCATTTCTCCTGATGAAAATCAAACGTGTTTGAAGAACGGGATGCATTGAGACCCCATTTCTCCTGATGCAAATCAAATGTGTATGAAGACTGAAATGCAATGAGACCCCATTTATCCTTAAGCGAATAAAACATGTATGAAGACTGGGATGCAATGAGACCCCATTTCACCTGATGCGTATCAAATGTGTATGAAGACTGGGATGCAATGAGACCCCATTTCTCCTGATGCGTACCAAATGTGATTGAAGACTGGGATGCAATGAGACCCCATTTCTCCTGATGCGTATCAATTGTGTATGAAGACTGGGATGCATTGAGACCCCTTTTCTCTTGATGCAGGTGTTGTAGGTCGTGTGTTCGATCCCCGGCCGGGTTATAGAAAATACTTGGAATAACGGCTTTTCCCTCTTGGCGCGTAAGATTGTGGGATAAGTAATACAACCGACTAGCTAGTGTCAGGATGAATATCTCAGTAGTCATAGTAACTTACCCAGGAAATGCCGTGATATAACTGATACATTGTTTAAAGTGGCGTAAAAAACAATGTAAACCAAACGACAAAAATACTTTATATAATCATATGGGGTACATTGCATACCGGAACTAACTACCGAGATTTACAGACTATTTCTGATCTCGTTCTGAAGAAAAAAACAAAAAAAAAAAAACCAGAAATTGTATACATACAAGTAGCGTGGAAAAATCGATATCTTACCAGACCGAAGGTCGAGTAAGATATGGATTTTCCCACACTACGAGTCGTGCAATACGAACACATTTATCGCTCCCGCAACGTTATATTCCATTTATTATATATTATATTATAAAAAACTAGCAAATATACAGATTCAATATTTTTTTTATTGGGGAAACAATTTTGTAATCTTGAAATGAAAGGTGCATGGCGGATGAATATTTACTACAATAATAATGCCACGCCCCCAGAAAGTATGATATTACGTAGGTCCCACCCAATAACATTATCAAATGAAATTCCCATTGTTTTTGGGGAGAAAATAACAACATAATCTTTATTAACGGGTTTTAATATATTTGACGCTAGTTTTTCGATACATACAATAGCTTAATAGTACTGGTTGTCTGCATATTTTACTACGTAGCGCAGATAAAAAAAAATGGGAATCTCGCTTAAAGTAGTCCGCGCACTGTCTGACGTCACAATCTTGTATTTTCACCGCGTGTAGATACGGAATTTTGATCCGTCGTGTCTGAACTGCGCATGTCAATCAGCATGTATTTCCACCGGAAAAAGTACAGGCCTATAATAAATGTATTTATTATGGCAGTTCCAAAATACATTTGTTAACATGTCAGAACCAGTGTTGCATACATGACACACTGTTCAGGTCGGCACTGTCTAAATTGGAGTTTAGACTCTTTTTCCACATTTCTATGGTTACATGTAAGCTACGAATAGTCATTTACAAACAATACTAACTAAACCCTTCATTTAAACAACGAAAAATCATAATTATTTATATTCGAGTTCGCACAGAAAAATATGTCAACCTATAAGGATTGCAGGGTTAATGTATGGCGTAGGCCATATTAAGCAAACATTTGTAAAATGAATATAAGTCAAACTAAACTTTGAACGCGCAACATAACTATTAACATAAACAATCAATCAAATAAATGAGCCGTCCCGCGAGAAAACCAACATTATGGTCTCTGTGTAAAGCATCTACCCTGATCAGCCTAAGCAAGCGAATCCGGACAGATATGTTCGCCTCCTGTGGATTTTCTGTTTCAGGAATCATTACGTTATACCTCTATCCACCTGAGACGGAATGTGTCGGTCCATAATGTTGGTTTTATCGCGGGACGGCTCAAATGTGTTTACGAAACATATTCTGTGCACTAAAAATGTATGTTTGGTTGAAATATTTATGTTCGTATTTAAGTTTTTACTTTGCAAGGCATTTTGCACTGAAAATTGTATAATAGATGAATTTCATAATAATCATTCTATAATTTGAAACGATGTACCTCGTCGTTGATTGACATTTTGGGATTTCCAGAGACATTTTAATTTATAATAAGAGTTTAAGTGACTTAGCTATTAAAATGTGTTACATATCTTATGTTGGTTGGTGTTCCAATATATATAGCTGTATTAAGTGGAAATCTAACTTTGTTGAACTTTTCGTGCAGTTACCGTTCAAACTGTTCCGTAATATTCGTTAATACCACACACTTCTAAATAACAATTATACAAACCTCAGTACAAATGTTCACTTGTGTCAGAGTGGTATCGTCGCTAGTAAAGAATGTTTTAAATCATAGGACTCAATCACGAATGACTTGATCACCAAAACATGTAATTTATTTATTAACAATCGATCAGTCATAATAGAGTGTCAATTGTATATAGTTGGGTGAACTGGCCGCCGTGATATAAGCGAAAAGCTATCCAACAGATTGGCTATTAACTAGTTAGTCTCAATCAAGTACAGCATACATATATACTTTTGGTGAATTCATTTCGAGTGAGTCTAAAGCTGGTAGAAGATATAACTGTTAAAAGTTAGGATCACAATCTTACGCGTGTCACACTTCCTCGTCTCTGTAAGATACAATAAGACGAGCTCTTCGAAAACCGACCATCGTATTTTTGCGATCAGCGTTGGTCTAGATCGTGTCACACTTCCTCGTCTCGGTAAGATACAATAAGACGAGCTCTTCGAAAACCGACCATCGTATTTTTGAGATCAGCGTTGGTCTAGATCGACCTGCACATTTTGATCTCCATTTGCATTGTTTACCATGGTGCCCGATAGTAAAGAATGTTTAACGTGGTTTGCAGTTTATTAAAATGACATGTGATAGTATTGATGCCTAGACAGCTATTCATCCATACGCATTATTAATCGTCAACGTCGACATGACATTGACCGTTGGGCGAACATGTAATATTTTTGTAAGTTTGTTTGCGTGGTGTTTAACGCCGATTTCAACAATGTTCATTTGTCTTTGAGCGTTTCCTGGGTTAGTTACCAGTGCTACTGTTACTTGTATTATGATACCAGCGAGTTAGTCGTGGGACTGCTTGCCCAACAATCTTTGGTATGACCCGACTGGGAGGGTAATCATTATTGTTATATGTCGTACATGTATACATTGTGTTGTTGTTTTTCTCAAATGTGTGATTTTTTTGATGAAAATACGTGGTCAGATAAGTAGATTATATTGGAAGAAAATTCTAGAAGAGATGACTGGCGCTACCAAAAAAACAACCGTAGGGAATATGCGACAAACGTTATAGTACATAGACCAAAATCAGGATGCGCATCCACGAGGTCTGATATACAGATACACTGTTCGCTTATAAATAAATTACGCATTCAAGAAATATATACAAACAGTGAAGATTTAGATCACATAACCGTATAAATATAGTAATTGGTAGTTTTCTACACTTGTTAAAACACCCCTACGAGCATGGTTCATATATAATGCATATGGCATGATACTTATAATGGACAGTGGTCTGGTTCAGGTTAATCCTGTTCCACTCTCTCTGACGCTCTACAGCAGACCACTTTGGAAAAAAGTGTGCCAAAAGCAGAAATTGTTCATAATGAATAATGTTCTCTATTGACACAATTTTCTAAACTTTTTTTTCTTTCATATTTTAGTCTACATGCTTCATTGTCGTCTGCTTCATATGTGTTGTGTGCGGGAAACGGTTAATTGTGTAAGGTAATACCCATACGATAGTGTAGTATGAGGATCGCAAACAACAGTGTCCGGCTGCCGTGTGTTCCATAGTAAACACAACATAAACAGTTTAAGCTATGCCTATCAAAAGGAACGAAACCTACCTGTTTTATGAATGGAAAACAGGTAGAACATGTTTGGTTAACCGACTAAGGAACGGTATATCGACAAAACCTATATAGGTTTAGCAAAACAGGTTTTGAGTTTTGTGACTATGGAACACAGGGCAGCCTGCTGAGATGATAACATTTCGATTGTTTATCCTGCGAAGATCATTCATAGTGGACGAGTAGTGCGAGATACCTTCCCGGATTGGTCAGAAATAGTGCGAGGAAATCGTGTTGACAAACCGACTACACGCCAGACGACCAGTGCCAACTCCATTGATAACGTCGCTCGTGGAAATCGTGCACGTAGTATTTCAGTGCAGAGAGAAGATACTGTTATACAAACACAACTGCCGTGTGTTCCATAGTAAACACAACATAAACAGTTTAAGCTATGCCTATCAAAAGGAACGAAACCTACCAGCCTTGTGTTCCATAGTAAACACAACATAAACAGTTTAAGCTATACCTATCAAACGGAACGAAACCTACCTGTTTTATGAATGGAAAACAGGTAGAACATGTTTGTTTAACCGACTAAGGAACGGTATATCGATAAAACCTATATAGGTTTCGCAAAACAGGTTTTCAGTTTTATGACTATAGAACACAGGGCTGCAGGCCTGCCGTGTGTTCCATAGTAAACACAACATAAACAGTTTAAGCTATGTCTATCAAACGGAACGAAACCTACCTGTTTTATGAATGGAAAACAGGTAGAACATGTTTGGTTAACCGACTAAGGAACGGTATAAAAGGGCTGTTTTATGAATGGAATAAAACAGCCCTGTGTTCCATAGTAACCAAACCCAAAACCTGTTTTTCGAAACCTATATAGGTTTCGTGGATAATCCGTGGATAATCCGTGCATTAGTCGGTAAACCAAACCTGTTTGACGGGATTACATGCATAATACAGGTAGGTTTCGTTCCGCTCCATAGACAAAACGTGTTTACGTTGTGTTTACTATGGAACACTGGGCTGGTAGAACATGTTTGGTTAACCGATTAAGGAACGGTATATCGACAAAACCTATATAGGTTTCGCAAAACAGGTTTTGAGTTTTGTGACTATGGAACACAGGGCTAATCAACACCAAAACAAAACCGTCCAACACACAAGATGATGATACGCGACCTAGACGACGACAATCCCAGTCTCCGCAGCAACGGCGCACACCCCGATTGTGTAAGTTAATACCCATACGATAGAGTTAGTTTTGTTAAATAATACCCATACGATAGAGTTAATTGTATAAGGTAATACCCATACGATAGGGTAAATTTTGTTAAGTAATATCCATACGATAGAGTTGATTGGGTAAGGTAATACCCATACGATAGAGTTGATTGGGTAAGGTAATATCCATACGAAAGAGTAAATTTTGTAAAGTAGTATCCATACGATAGAGTTAATTTTGTAAAGTAATACCCATACGATAGAGTACATTTTGTAAGTTAATACCCATACGATAGAGTTAATTTTGTAAGTAATACCCATACGATAGAGTAAATTTGGTTAAGTAATACCCATACGATAGAGTTAATTTGGTAAGGTAATATCCATACGATAGAGTAAATTGTGTAAGGTAATACCCATATAATAGAGTAAATTATGTTAGGTAATACCCATACGATGGAGTTAATTTTGTTAGTTAATATCCATACGATAGAGTAAATTATGTTAGGTAATACATATACGAGAGAATTATTTCTTGTCCTGGATTACAGCTCATTTGAAAGTTTACTTCTCGCAAATGAAAGGAAACATTACATCACAGTCCACATCAGCCAATTTCCAGCTAAGAAACGTTGATAACGCCATACAATTTTCAGTAGAACCACCGTCTGGCTGGTCTGTTCCCCAATCCTCAATCAGATGTGATGTCCCATCGTCCGACCATTTATATTGTCCTTCGATCTCCCTATCTGTTAACCCTATGAGCACATGGGTTATATCTGTGAAAAAAACAAAATTGGTAAGCTGTAATGGGGAGAAAGATACTTGCAGCCAGTCCTGGGGGTCGATATCGGGACCACTCGCTTACAAGTCGCGTACTCTACCGAATGAGGCAATTGGGTCGCTTACAAATTTGCAGTGCGATATTAATGGTCAATATGGGGACCGTGAAAGGACTGCTCGGACAGTTTAATGGCACTTGCATAGTAAATCGAGACATCCTCGGCACTGGGGTTCCAGGATAGATATAACAATAAAATCTAAGGCGAAACAAGTTTAACGATAACTTTAACTATCGAGCATTTCAGCCAGGACATTGGGCAGTTAATTACCGTAAAACTTACAATTCTGCTACACGGATATGTGTGAGCACTGAAAAATATCATACGACCAAGCCCATGAGTTTGATGTGACATGATATATCAGGTTACGCTAGATCAGTCGACTAACTAAAGGTTCAAAAAGTCCCCTCTCTCTCTCTCTCTCTATTTGCCGGAATGGAACACTCTTAGTTCGTTACAACAGCATGCGTAACGAGATATATACGTAATCTTGTCTGGTGACAATTCATATTTTTATCCGGTCAAATCGGAAACGTCACGACATGGACGGATGGACGGTGTAATACACAAATGGTGGACATAGCATCAAAACGGACCATCAATATCTCTCTTGCTATCGACTATGTTAGATATAAATTGTTTGTCAAGTTAGTTAACTTGTAGAATCGCAGGCTAACGATATAAAAAATGAAATGGGTGCAGAACGGGGGCTTTGAGTAATAATGCAATGCACGACCGATGTTTGATATGTGTGTGACAGACAGAATATTGTATCATTGACGTGTTATAAAGACGTTAGTATGACCTGACCAGGGATCAAATACTGGAATAAAGTGTTCACAAGTCAACTGTTATAAAAATAACTCATTGAAGCACAGATACACATAATTATTGTGTATACAATGTATATGCCTCATTGAACTGAGTGTGTTTTTATAACAATTATGTACATTTTATCTCAACACGGTTTGTATATGACATCCAACCTTTAAATACATTCTGGAATGAAAATGTACATGAATAGCTCCGTTTTTAAAATCCTGAAATCTTTGAGAAAAGTATAATTTGTGAGTGTGGGCTCTTGGGTAACATGTTTGTGGTTAATCCCAAACCCATTCAGCTTCTTACTTTTAAAAAAATCGATTTGAACTTTTTCTTTCCTCTGGATAGAAATGCCACTTTAAGCTAGCAAAAGAAGAACAGAACGAGATTCCGCAACTATGGTAGATTTCTACCCAGCAGAACGAGAACCCATTCTGTCAGTCTGCCACACTAAGAGAGTTGAAACTAAATTAACATCTGTTACAATTTTTGTGGCGATTGGTTTGACAATCGCCACAATGCTAACAGAAACAACAACAACGAAAAATATTTACATAGTCGGTTTTGAACAATCGGTTGATATTTGTTTTCCTTACTGCAAACTAATTTACTCACATCCGTTATAGTTCCATCATTGATGCAGAGACGTGATTAATAATAATTATGTCAGTGCTACTTTGGTACCGGATTGTTACTAATATTTGAGTTTTATCGAGACATTATCTACATAGAGTTAAAATATGTAAATATTATCTTCGTCATGATTTGGCAGATAATAAATATCATTGCGCGTTCTGCCTTGCAAATAACGGCAACTCTGATGATACTCAAATCTGGAAATTCCCAAAGGTTCTATAAATAGCTCGCGAGACCAAAAACCAGAAGAGCTTGTAAATCTCAATATTATAAACGCTTTATTTTGTAGTTGTTTAAATATATGAAAGCGTCTAGATGATAAGACTGGTTTACAAAGGTTTAAAGGACACACGATGTCAGTGTGTACACACGTTATGTATACACGTCTGCACGTTCTAGAGTCAATTAGCAATCAATGCTGACAGTGTAGCCTAATTTAGTTTGGAGATCGAGCATTATAATATATGCCTATATTTTTATAAATTGAACAGTTTGGCAAATAGTGAAATTGTGCTTTTGGAGCATGTTTTGTCTTTGTTTTTGCACTCACATTATTCGAAGCAGTTTAACAACCTCAGAGACATATAAATACACTGTGTTTATATGTCTCTGACAACCCTCAATCATGCAATGTGAAGGGACTAAATTGAACACACCTGTTTAATATCGGACATCATTGAAACAAACACCAAACTAATGGATAGTGTTTTCTCTCCTTTCTTGATAATTTAGTCATTTCTAAAGTGTAAAGTATATTTTATCTTAATATGGCCTAACGACCTGGTGATAAACATGTGATTGCCCGAACAATTTAGATTACAAATAGCCATTCTAATGAGCTAAAACGGTAGTCTATCGAATACCAACTAGATTTTTCATAACTTTAGAATGGCCTAATTTTGAACACATCATGACCAATTTCAGAACGTAACTAAATAATCACCAAGACAACATTCTGGCAAACTAACATTATTCTACTGTCAAAAGATGCAGGGTTGATACATTTCAAATATACCCGCACCAGAGTCATCGCAAGCCCTACACCGATATACTGCTTGTTACTTTGCAGGATTTTCCATACGATCGCCACTACAGTGCCATTGGCGCTTTGATTTGAAATTGTGTGATCGATCAAACAAGATTACCCAACACATTCTAGACATCATTACTCCGCAAATTTCAGTTTAACTGTCGACGATAGTCTTTGGAATTTGCTAACTATAGCAATCGGCGAACAAGCCCTCGCTAAAAACGACCTTCGGCAATTTGTTACTAGCGAAGACCTATTAATTTTTGCATCTTCATAACATCTTGGGGAAAATGTTTAATAATGTCTCAAGGATGAAGATCAGACTGTGTACGTGCCGTACAAATCATCATATGAGCCGTTCCACGAGAAAACCAACATTATGGACTCACACATTGCGTCTCAGGGGGATAGAGGTATAAAGTAATGATTCCTTAAACAAAAAATCCAAAGAAGGCGAAAACTGTCTGTCCGGGTTAGCCTGCGCAGAATGCTTAGGCTAATTTAGGTCGATACCTTACTCAGAGTAAGCATTGCTGGCTTTCTCGTGGTACGGCTCATATGTTTATTTACCTTGTGTAGATCTAGCCAAGGAATCAAGGAAGATGTTCTCTTCCCCGGAGTTTATGTGTAGAAGATAGGAACAATAGCGTCGACATTCTGCCTGTAAATAAGATAAGAACATTGTAAAAACAATAATACCTATATTTAACGATGATTGCATATCAAGGTGTATTTTGATGTACATACAACTTAGCATATGGCCTTCGACATATTAAAATATATTCATTCATACACTTCAAAATGGACATATTAAGTCTTAATTCTAAAATAAGGCATATATGACCATTAAATCAATAGAAATGTATACAAACTGTATATCGATAAATAGAAGCAGTGAATATTCGTCATGACCAATGATATTGAAATGTACAATGAACTGTTTACTTTTGTTCGTATCTTTCATTTTAATCTATTAAATTTCGTATGGGAAATCTCTTTATCATTAAAAACTCGATGTCCAGGAAACGACAGAGAAGATAAAAATAAACAAGAGCACCGCCTGCGGGTGCCTGACGCTCGATTGATATTACCCTTTTACTGTTTATTTATTTTATATAAAAAATCTTCAAATTCGGAATGAATATTTACGGTGGCATCGCCCAAACTGTATCCGACGTGAAGATAGAAAATGTATTACATGTTATAAGATCGAAGACGAATATCATGTTATGATTGAATACAAATTATATTCTGACCTCCGTTAAAGATATATTCCTAAGTATTATTGGTCCAATCCTAGTATGTATAAACTAAAACAACTTTTCGAATGCACTTATGTTTCTAAACTCAGAAATTTAAGTACATATGTAATGAAAGCTTTTCAATTAATATATGGTTTTTAATGATAATATAAAATGTACAAATAAGTTGTTAATGATAATATAAAATGTACAAATAAGTTGTTAATGATAATATAAAATGTACAAATAAGTTGTTAATGATAATATAAAATGTACAAATAAGTTGTTAATATAAATGTTGTGTTGTCTTTACATTTTATGTGCAGATAACATTTTCATTTATTGATGTGAATGTGTCATACTTGTGTCGATATGCCCCTTGCCTATATTGGACATATCATATTATATCATATTATGTTATGTTATGTTGTATCATATTATATCATATCATATTGTATTATATTGTATTATACTATATTATATCATATTGTGTTAAATTAAATTGTATTGCTTGGTAAGCGTGTATATAGGGTGATGAGGATATGATATTACGTTTGAACGATAACTTCTCCGTCTATGACGCGACATTTTACCTCTTTCGAATGTATGTACATGTTCTTGTAAATTGGTAAATGTACTCCACTTGCTATGTCACATTGGTAATGTTTATTTGTTTATTTTGTTTTTCTCACGGGTCATGTGGCCTATTTAATTTATATTTGAAATAAACTTCTTCATATTATAATAACCGCACACAGCTGCTAGTTTTCAAGTATTGAAACAAGATTTACCGTGTGGAAATAAATCATATACATGATAAGGGAGATCTTCACGTCGGATGGCTAACTCAATCAGTCAAGATCATAAGCTGAGTCTTGTGTATGGACAGGCAATGAGATAAGCCAATAAATGCATGTTGATCTATCACTATATATTTGACATATATTACTCTTTTGTCTAGAACAAATGGTTAGTTTAAAACTGTAAAGATTTCTGCACGATAAATTGACTTATTAGTGTACAAACATAGTCTTTGAAATAGTTAAGTCATTACTGAGCCAGACTGCATGTTGTCCAAATAAGTTTGTGGTATGTGATGTAATTTTCAAATACAGCCGTACTTATGTTTTATACCATGATTAAAATGGAGCCCCCATTTAATTTGGCAAGAAAATCTCTGAAGAATATATTTATATCTTTATTTTTTATTTTTGGTGAAATGAACACTCCAATCACTAAACAATGTTGATGGTTTCCTGCCAACGAAACAGCAACAGCTTCTATAACACCATACTTTGGTGTGATCTGCCTTTCTGTGAGACATAAAGTAAAGTCTAATTGTAACTTAGTATAAAGAACAATTCCATATGATGATCTTCTACTGTTTGATGCATCAGAGTCAAATCTATATAGATTATATCCTGGAAAAGCAAAGTCAACATTTGTATCTTCTGAGCATAACCTTGTTTCCACAAGAAAAGTGACCTTAACGCAAAACTTAACCAAAAGTGCCAATTCTCAAAATCAACCAAAATACATCAAAATTTATGTTTTTTACATTAGATGGACAAGGTTTCAAAGTTTCAAAGTATAAGGTTTGACAGTTTCCATGTAAGTGATCAAAACGCAAAACTTATCAAACGCCGCCACCGCTGCCGACGACGATCAAGAGACGACAATAGCTCGTCTTTTTTTTCTCAAAAAAAACAGACGAGCTAAGACCCTGTGTCCTTAACAGTCAACGCTTTTCTCAATGGCATATATGGACTTCAAAAGTAAAAGAACATCCTCATAATAACCACACCTTTTTAAACTGTGTATACCGTATGCTTGATGTATGCTACGGCGTATGCTTCATGTATGCTTTATGTATGCTGGATGCATGTTTGATGTATCCTGGATGTATCAATGATGCAAGCTTGATGTTTACATGAGGTATGTCTGATGTATGCTGGATGTATGATTGATGTATGATTGGTGTGTGTGCTTGATGTATGTTTGATGTATGTTTGGTATATGTTTGATGTATGTTTGATGTATGATTGATGTATCCATGATGCATTCTTGATGTATGATTGATTTATGATTGATGTATCCACGATGCATGCTTGATGTATGCTTGATTTTCGCTTGGTGTATGATTGATACATGATTGATGTACGATTGATGTATTCTTGATGTATTCTTGATATATGCATGGTGTATGCATGATGTATGATTAATGTATGATTGATGTATGCTTGATGTATGATTGATGTATACTTAATGTATGATTGATGTATGCATGATGTATGATTGATGTGTGATTGGTGTATGCTTAATGTATGCTTGATGTATGATTTATATATGCATGATGTATGCTTGATGTTGGCATGATGTATGCTTGATGTATGTTTGATGTATGCTTGATGTATAGTTGATGTATGCTTCTGCATCGACGACGTCGTCGTTATCATCATCATTATCATCATTAATATCATCTACGTCATTGTATTCATTATCGACATCACTATCATCATTATTATCATCCTCACTTGTTTCAATCAATAAACTTTCAACATATTGATTGCTGCATGTTTGTTCATATATTTCACATGTTTTCAAATCGCCTGCTTGAAATATGTCACATGTGAGATAGCGTTTATGACCAAATGAAACAGGAAAGGTGACTCACCCTTCCCTCATCGAAGGTCTTTCCGGTTGCAAATATTTTATATTTTGAACTCTGAAAGCCAATCCAATCTAGATCGTCAATCTTCTCGCACTCTGAAATTGAACAGAAATGCTTATAAGGTAAAGAGATAATAGCCATCAAGTTTGTAAACACTGTTTTCGACAACTATTACCGACGCCAACAATTTCAAAGCAGTTGACTTTGAAACCATATTTGCAAATGGATGATACGAAAATATAATTCTTTAACACAGTTAAACAAATTGTAGTAAAAATTAACAATTGCTTATGATAAGTTATCTCTCCTTATGCCACAATGTTTCTTACCGTCTGCTGCATATGCGTCAAAAATCGCATGCAGGTGAGAAAGAGTTAACATCTTTAATTTGACTGATTCTTAGTTTCTGATGTTTAGCGTTATTAACACAGAAACACCATTTCATCCATCGTTTCTATATACGGGTATCACCGGTTGCTTATTCGATTCTGGTGTTTAGTTTTCGACTTAAATACTCATTATTGATATGTTTTATTGAGACTTAGTTTTGTTATATGTCTAACATTGGTTGTCTTTTTTGGAACGGAATTATTTAATTATGTTATTTCTTGTAATTAAAAATAACAAACGCCTTCCGGACACAGATAACTGTGCTAAAATAATCATGAGTTTAATGTGTATGTGCTTTCGCCCATATTTAAATAGTTACCACATACAATTCTACAGCTGACGACTTTTAAAATGTTAAGGCAAGACAAATAGAACAATTGTGTAATGAAAGTATTATTATTGAGCAGGGTTGAACATATGGTGTCAAAAACAGAAATAGGTCTGTATGAGAAAATTCTCCTTTTGCTGCGTTTTTTTTTTCAAAAGGCGTCTGCATATGTATTTTAAAACGCACATAGTAAGATAAATGACTTATTGCTTAAATCTTTTCCCACATACAACAAATCAACAACAGACGACTTCTTAAATCATCTGGAGCAAAATATGGAATATATCGTTATAAAAGATAATTCGTTTTAGAAAAGATTTTAAAACAGTTTGACAAAAAAATCCTCATCAGAGCATTTTCTTCTTTTGCCAATTTTTTTTCAGAAGTATTCTGATTCAGAAGCGTCATTACGCGTCAATATGTGTGAAAGGGTTCAATTTGAAAATGATGTCATAATAAAGAATACATTTACAGAAAGGTCAGAATCGTGTCAAAATAGTTGAGTAAGACCTACCTTGAAAGTACGTTGCACCAGGATCGTCCTTTAACGATTCCCCACTCTCAAGGACGGATTCCGAACAACCGATGCAGGTTTTATTCCCATCGTTGTAGAAGACACCAACACAGGACGCATTCTGACGGCACAGCGAAGCACACGCGTATTTGCTGGGTACCGATTCTATGAACACAGAATCAATATCGTGGCAGGTCTTTCCGTTGAATTCCGGCCTATGTGAGTAATGGTCAGAAGCCATTAGGGTATAACTTAAACGACATAAGACGAGAGCGAACCGAATTCGAATATTTGTGATCGGACAGACCATTTTCGTTGGAAACGCGGGATGACAATGCTAACACATAGCGGCCGACAAGCGATATACTAGGGTCCCACTTATAATTCGTATTTGTAAATATTTAACACGAGAGGCGGGATTATATTCTGTTTCCGCCAATAAAGCGTTTAGAGGTCTGTTTAGTCTCATAAGATAAGATAAGAAGCAGATAAGACTTAAAAGCCATTTACTTTGAACAGGTCGATTCTGAATGTTTTATTTCTTTGTTCATCTTTTTCGTGTTTCCTGTGATCTTCTTTAAAACTAATGCACATCTCGTAAATGCTATGTTACATTAGTATGCTTTTTACATTTGAACTTTTCACAGGTCACAGTAATCTATTTACTTGGCTAAAACTGTTTACACTTGATTCACATACTAGTACCATACCATGTTTGTATGGGTTACATATATACTTACATAGCAGTTTGGATTACATGGTATTCTCCATAGATTAAAGACCCATTTAGAACCGAGCAATTACATTATAGATCATAACATACAGAACATAACCATCTCGTTGTAGGTTGAAGAAAATATTTAGATGATATTGTTTAAGTCTTGATTTAAAGCTAATGTGAGTCATAGCTACATCCCTAATATTAAGGTTTCGTATTGAAGTTTTATCCAACCCATTAAAATCTTTATATGTTTGTATTATGTCTTTTCTTGCTCTTCTGTATTCAAGCTTTGGTAGTCCTAAATGGGAAAAAGAATGTCATTATAAGAAAACCCGTATAATAGTTCTAGGTCTTCTCCGCACATTTTATATTAGAACAGCATTTTATATGAAAGTACCCAAAGGACAGATACATATTCCGAGTGATGTCTAACCAGGGCCTTTGTTCAATTGTAGGAACATATCAGTGTCCATGTTTGAGAATGCTTTCACGATTAATTTTCGATTTATGTTAGTTATTTTGGCCTTTGTATTATTATGTCTATCTATTGGCTTTTTGTCATTATATTACTCCTAAGTCTTTTTCATAGTCAAAATGATGTTCTTTCGTCGAGTGACTTTCTGTATAATCAGGTTAATTTTTTATAAAAAGTATCTTTTACTCATATAATGATAGGATTCATTTCGTGTTAGCTTGTGATTAATAAGTAAGTATTCTATTATTTCAGAGTTAAGTTTATGTCAATGAAGCTGATTATAGTGTCTCCTTGTAAAATGCTCAGTTTCTGTGATATACACTGAGAAAAAAGGAGTTAACTATTAGTGTTGTGTTATCTTTTGTTCATCTGTAGCCAGTTTTCCATTGATGTCCACGTCTGCAATTCCTGTCATCGTTTGTGAATTGCTTCTTAAAACTTTCCGAAAAGAAATTGGATCCTTGTAACCACAGTTTGCTATGGGTTTTTATACTGGTAGTTTTATTGTCCTTTCTAATTGCTGTCTGCATTCATAACCCTGTGTTGTTTTTAAAAGTCAAGTGGTTTGTTTAAAAGTGGATTTCAACCTTTCATTTCTTTTGTCTCTAATGGCTCTTCAGGTTATATGGTTTATATAAGGCTTCACTTGTATTGCGATTATTTTGAATTTTCTTTTTATAAAAATCGGTTCTATTCTTAGAAAGGTTTTCAATAAAGTTGTCCCATCACAATTGAACTCGCATTTCGTTATCATTATCCCATCTTATTTCATAGATTATGTACACAATGTCACTGTAATCAGCTTTATAATAGTTATATTTTTCTAATCTTGTTTATTATTATTTCTTTAGCACAAGTGATTGCAAACGTAAGAGCAAGTAAGCTTTTTTCCACCTACACTAAATTTGCAACAGACGACTTTGAAAATATTCAAGCTAATATATAGAAAATCATAATGTATGAAAGCATATTTATTGAATGTAATTGTGAACAGTGTGGTAAAAGTAGAACTTCCTCATTATAAACAATTGATTTGTTTGCCACAATGCTTAAAAGCGTCGCCTGCTGTAATTGTGTCTGAAAGACGTATGCATTTAGGAAAGGGAAAAACAATTTCCAACTATGATTTGTAATATACTAGTATATGGTTCTATATATCCGTGTTATTTTCCAAAGACAGAGAAGTATTACAATACTTGAGAAAACGGTATTGACGGGTCAAGGTTTCATCAACATGACCCATGTTCAATATATTGCCATTTTGTAGGTAGGCACTGATATTTCTCTTTTATTCTTCTAATTTTTTAGCTCTACTGGCCAAAGGCCAGAAGAGCTTATGCCGTGGCGTGGTGCCCGTCGTCCGTGCGTGCGTGCGTGCGTCCATGCGTCCGTGAATCCGTAAACAATTGCTTGTGAACGCGATACAGCCTTCAGTTTTGATTGTATCTCAATCAAACTTATACAGTAGTTAGTTGTCCATGAGAGCTCGGTTCCTTTCGCAAACCACCCAGATCCACCTATGCAAAACTGGATTATGGCCCTTGAAATTGTCATAATTGCTATAATAGAGATTGTGAACACAATACAGGCTCCATTTACTACCTGATCTTCACCAAACTTACACAGTAGTTAGGTATCCATGATAGCTTGGTTCCTTTCGCAAACCAGCCAGATCCGGCCATGCAAGACTGGATTATGGCCCTTGAAATTGTCAAAATTGCTATAATACAGCTTGTGAGCGCGATAAAGTCTTCAGTTTTGATTGTATCTCCATCAATCTTATACTGTAGTTAGATATCCGTGAGAGCTCGGTTCCTTTCGCAAACCAGCTAGATCCGCCTTTGCAAGACTGGATTATGGCCCTTGGAGCTTGTGAACACAATAGAGGCTCCATTTACTATTCGATCTTAACCAAACTTGAATAGAAGTTAAATATTGATGAGAGCTCGGTTCCTTTCGAAAACCAGCCAGATGTACTCTTGCATGACTGGATTATGGCCCTTGAAATTGTCAAAATTGCTATAATACAGCTTGTGAACACAATAGAGCCTCCATTTACTAACGGATCTTCAATAAACTTAGATAGAAGTTAACTATTGATGAGAACTCGGTTCCTTTCGAAAACCAGCCAGATGTGCCATTGCATGACTGGATTATGGCCCTTGAAATTGTCACAATTGCTATAATACAGCTTGTGAACACAATAGAGCCTCCATTTACTCTTTGATCTTCACAAAACTTAGATAGTAGTTAAATATTGATGATAGCTCGCTTCCTTTCGCAAACCAGCCAGATCCGCCCATGCAAGACTGGATTATGGCCCTTAAAATTGTGAAAATTGCTATAAAACAGCTTGTGAACACAATAGAGCCTTCTTTTACTTTCCGATCTTCACCATACATACGTGCTCTGGATTGAAAATGACCAAAGAACCATCCCAGTAGAGCATAGGCCCTCATGGGCCTCTTGTTTACGGATGTTTGCATATCTTTTTTATAAATATGATAATTACAAAAAAGTAAAAGCGCCCTTAATATATATCCATTTCGTATTGAATTGACCCTATACATTTAATTATTCATGAACAGGTGCTCTTTTTTGGTCTTATTAAATCGCGTGCAACAACAAAGGCTCGATTCCACTATCAAGATAGTTAAAATGTAATCGAAATACTCGGTCATCACCGCTTCCCTATCCCGTGTATGTATATTGGTTATCTCCCTTGTTGATACTTAACGATTTTGAAGGCGACAATTTCATTGACTGACATAAAGGTCAATCTGAGTCGACCTGTAATATGCAGTCATCAGATCTATGAATATACTGCAGCCAAGTTTAGGTTTTAATGTGTTTGGTATCATACATACCTTTTACATATGATAAACCGTACAGCTTGTTTATCCATCTCACCTAAAATGTTTGAAGCGGTCACAATTAACGCTGTTCCCAGACATAGGATCAGGTTGGTTTTACGGGCGTTTTATATTTTAATGTATTTTTGTTTTTTAAAAGAATAGCCTGAGGGTAAGGAACTATCTAAAATGGTTCCAAATGTTCAAAATAAGGATTGTGCACATCTTCATTTTATTCATTATTTATTTTTGCTCATGTACCAGGTTTTATTGTTTCTTAACAAACGTTCCATTCTCTCTCAATGTATGTGTGTATATATTGAATAGCCTTTTTGAACGTATCTATTATGAAAAGGAAACTACATGTATATAAATGTGGTATAAGGATGATAATGATAATCATTATCATAATCATAATCATAATAATAATATTTGCTGTGTAACCGAATCTAGCAACTTCGATTCTGGTTCTCCACAAAGTCTTTCCAAAAGCTTTAAGTCAATTGTCGTATTTCGACTGGATGCCCCATAGACATCTGTCTGACCCTCCGACTGTTTTCTACCTGTCTGTCTATCTGTCTGTCACACTTTTACCTATTAGCAGGCGTTACATGTACATGTATTCCTTCGAACTTTCAATGTTATGGTTTAAAGTCAATCCTTTTAAACGCATGAAGAAATAAAACATTTGCAAAATTGGAAGAATTCGTTTGAAACACAGTTGAAGACACAAAGGTAAAGGGAAAATTGCCCATGTGGAGCAGTTAAGCCTTCCTGAGAGTGCTTTCAATAGTTGATTATACTTTCACCGCGTTATCAGATCCAACCTGTTTTTAACAACTAAGTTATGGTTAATATTTTATAACTTTCATATCTTTTACGTCAACCGTTTTCAAAAATTGACGACTGCAAAGGAACGTTCCCTTTCCCACACGCAGGTTACTTTTTTCCATATCTTTGTATAGATGATTTTAAATGTGTTTCTATGGTCATATACGCTTCTATCAACGCTTACAGTTACATCAAGGCGTGTTCTGGGTAAGTTATCAGTTCTACTAGTCTATTTATCCTGACACCCGGTCATGACAAGGTCGGTAAGGCATTTCTACCATCTTTAAGTCTTTGGTCTCACCATACCGGGGATTGAACCCGCGACATCCCGCACCCGAGACGGACGCGATATCACTACATCACCGAAGCGAAAGCTGTTTTCAAAAATTCATCCGTATCAGCTTGCGTAGAGAATTCGGCTGATCTGGTCCGTAGCCAGTCGGAAGAATCTCCAGTGTCGGTTCCTGTTTGATGTGGTCCATTTAACATTACAAGTCATTGTTATCTTTTAAGGATCGTTTCAATTGACAAGAGAGTGGATTTTACATTCAAGCACTGAATTATTCATTTATGGTTAATAGTATGGAAGCCCTCGAGGGACTTCTTACTTCAATACTTCTGACTTCTGACTTCCATACTTCTAACTTCAAAATTGTTAACTTCGTCACTTTCAACTTCCAACTTCCTTACTTATAACTTCCATACTTATAACTTTCTTACTTCTAACATAATATGGAAGCCCTGGAGGGACTTCTTACTACAATACTTCTGACTTCTGACTTTCATACTTCTAACTTTAACATTTCTAATTTCTTCAATTTTAACTTCCAACTTCCTTACTTCTAACTTCTATACTTCTAACTTTCGTATTTTTTTTATTCAAAGAAGCACGTAGATGGAATTACCCCACTATCGACAATATTTTTAGTTCACAAGTACATTTCACGTCAACGTGGTAGATTTAATGTTTTCTATATTGCCTTCCTGAAATCATTTGATAGTTGCCCACATGAAAAGCTCATATATTGCATATCAAGAAATGGTTTAAACGGAAAAATTCTTGTTAATGTTGCTGTCTATGTATGGACTATTGAAATCATGTATTAAAGTTCCAGTTTTCCAGTCGAAGATCGGAACCAAACAAGGATGCTTATCGTCTCCAATGATCTTCCCACTGTTTATCAATGATTTGATTGGATATTTCCACCCACAAGCTTCTTTGAATGAAAACAATACGATTTGGACCTTGGAAGTAAAATGTAATGAAGTAAGAAGTAAGAAAGTTAGAAGTATGGAAGTGAGAAGTAAGGAAGTTGGAAGTTAAAAGTGATGAAGTTAGAAATGTTGAAGTTAGTAGTATGGAAGTCAGAAGTCAGAAGTATTGAAGTAAGGAGTCCCTCCATGGCTTCCATATTATGTTAGAAGTAAGGAAGTTAGAAGTATGGAAGTTAGAGGTATGGAAGTTTGAAGTATGGAAGTTAGAAGTAAGGAAGTTGGAGGTTAAAATAGTTGAAGTTAGAAATGTTGAAGTAAGAAGTATTGAAGTAAGAAGTATGGAAGCCCTGGAGGGACTTCTAAGTTCAATACTTCTGACGTCTGACTTCCATACTTCTAACTTCAACACTTCTAACTTCATCACTTCTAACTGCTAACTTCATTACTTCTAACTTCCAACTTCATTACTTCTAACTAAATTACTTCTAACTTCATCACTTCTAACTTCCAACTTCATTACTTCTAACTATTTTTAACTTCATTACATCTGACTTCCATACTTCTAATTGAATAGCAATACATATAGTATAGTTTCAATAGTTGACATGTGTTATATAATATTCGAGAAAAGTGTAATTAATACGAAAAAAACCCATGAATGGGGTTTTTCGCTTATAGTTAACAGGTGTGAGAATATTTTTTTTTTTTTTTTTTTTTTTTTTTTTTTTTTTTTTACAATAACCCATGAAGCTTTCTGAAATGAAACTGGCCAAATCCATGGGGGCCGCCATTTTGGGTATGTATAAAATGAGCCGAGAAACACGGATTGAAAAAAAATTATTGTCGTCTTTTTAATATTTTTTTTTAAATCGATAATTTGGGTATGTATAAAATGACACGAAAACACGGATTTTTTAAATTATTGTCGTCTTTTTAATATATATTTTTTTTAAATCGATATTTATTAAAGTGCTGTGTTTTGGGGGAATTAAAATTAAAAATAAATGGAACTCTGTAAGAAATATGTTTTCCCGTTCGTCAAAAAAACGACAGCATTAGACTTCTACCCCTGAACCTAAATGTTGACTGTATCGTATCCAAAGAAGGACGTGACGTCATTTCCGTAACACTTCATCTTGGCGTAACGTCAATGGAGCGACGTCGTTTCTCGCAAAGAAAGTGGTATCAACATGAAATACCCCAAATTCCTATACATGAGCTATTTATCAAACGTTGTGGCAAAAGGATAACTTTCTCATAAGGAGCAATTGTTCTTTTAGCGACAATCTTTCCCTAAATCGTCTGTTGCAAAGGCCTCAGAAACCGTCTCTAATAGGGAAAGGGTTTAGCAGAAATGTGACCCCTTACATCATTTGTTCCAGTCATATTGACTGGTTAAAAAAGGCAGTTGCCAGGTGGCATCAGCAAAGAGCTGATCTTTTTGCTTCTTTACCATAATGCAGGTGATCGATTAAGGATCATCTTGGCCATCATGTTTTAACCTCGTTCATTATAAATGTATTCCTTGATTTTCTGAAAATCTTCACTTTATTATTTTCTGTTCGTAATAATAGACGACAGCAATACGAATTCCAAATATTATTGATAATGCACAAAACATGACATTAACATTATTATTGTCTAGTCAATTACTTATAAATCCTTTTTTATGGCCAAAGTATGCTCTTTAATTTTTGTTTATAATTATCTTGCGTTTTTTCGTAAATAGGTAGCACCTATAGATATATTATTAATGCGTACAAGTTGACTAAACTTAGATTGTTTATTTTGTGGATTTAAAATAGCACCTTTTTCGGATTTCTATCCGTCTATGGTACTGTTTTAGATTCGCATTTAGTATTGGCCATGTATATGTATTTACTATGTTTTCGTAATATACTTAGTTTATCATTTTTCATTAGTTGTTTAAATTTATATAGTGATGGCCAAATATGATAATATTTTGGAAGTAAATTGATTCTAAGTTGACGATACAAAGGACATATAAGTATAAAAAGATATTCATTTTCAATAACATTCAAGTAGCACATTTTGCATATTCTATTTTCCCTAGGGATGTTATTATATCGTCCTTCCTCAATTAATAAATGGTGGGATGAACATCTTAGTCTTGTCATTGTAATTCTGTAATTATTGTTATTAACACAATCGAGATATTTTTCGTGTTCAAGGTAGCTTTTAAAAGATCTGTCATTGTAATTACGCAGAATTATCTAAATCTGAAAACCAATTTTGAATGTAATTATCTTTTATTTGCCCAATAACAATTTCAATGTCAGAATTGATAATGTCTGATTTCATGTGCATATATGATAAACCGAGACTATCCAGTAAATTGTTAATATCTTTATGAAAAGTATTTACAATATTGCCCTGTGCATCCTTCATGTTAAAAACATTATATAAAAGCGTATTAGGACATGTTTTGATTTTTTTCCAATATTTAATAATTGCTATCTTGCGTAATACAAGTAAATGATATCTTCCAACTTCTCCGTATACTGCTGCTGGTGGTGTTTGTTTCCGCACACCAAGAATTTGTTTTAAAAACTATAAATGTATTTTTTCTACGTCGTCAGCTTTATGAAGACCACATACATTAACCCCATACATCAACATTGGTAAAATAAGTGAATCGAACAATTTCAATTTTTCGCCCATCTTTAAAGGGATTTGCCCAAATGTAGAATACAACGCGAAAAAAGCTTTCATAGCATGTTCAGATAACCTTTTTCTGTGACATGTAGAACTTCCCATTGTAGGACAATGTATCACCCAAATATGTAAATTGTGTGACTGCATTTAATTTCATTTAGTTATAAACCGTTTCAGGATCAATACTTGGGCGTCCATTGTTACATACCATAATAACGTTTTTTTTAGTATGTACTGTCAGACCCCATTTATTACAATAACTATGCAATGAATCCGATAAGGATTGTAAGCCTTCTTTAGTGTATGAAAAAAGTACTGCATCGTCTGCAAAAAGTAACAGGAATAACTTAATGTTGTTCAGGGTAAAATAATCGTTATTTCTTGTAATAAGGTTTTCATAGAAGTCATTGATGAAAAGAATGAACAACAACGGTGAACTCGGCTAGCCTTGTTTGACTCCGCTTAAGCATTCGAAACAATCACTCAATGTGTTATCTGATCTTACACAGGTCTTGACGTCTGTATATATCACTTTTAACATATTAACAATTTTCGAAGAAGCTCCCAGTTGTAATAGCTTACACCACAGACAATTTCGATAGACTGTATCAAATGCTTTACGAAAGTCGACAAAAGCACAAAACAACTTTTTTCTTCTCAACATTCAGGACAGTCTGTAATATAGCATTTAATATAAATAGACAATCACTCGTTCGGAATCCAAACTGATACTCGGTCATAACATTATTAATTTCTGCCCAATGTCTAAGATGCTTTTCTAACATAATTGATCACATTATGGAGAAAATACTGGTTAGGGTTATCCCTCTGTAATTCTTAACATCCGAATTATCTCCCTTTTTAGGTACTGGGACAATTACACACATATACCAGTTTGAGGAAAATACACTGTTGTTATACATAAAATTAATTAGTTTACATAGTATAGGTGATAGTGAGTCTTTACATTCTATAAACATTTCAGATATCAGTAAATCTTCGCCTCCGCTTTTCCCACATTTCAATGTATTCATTACTCGTTTAACTTCATCAACAGTAAAATCACAATCTAACATTTCTAGATATGTGATGCTCTGTTATTTATTACGTAATTTATTTTCAATGTTATCGTTGGAAAAAGACAAATCATCAGACAAAACGTCTTTAAAATGATTGAAAAATTCTGAATTTGATATGTTAGGGGTAACATTCCTATTTTTCCTGGTTTTATTTATTTCATTCCAAAACGCGTTTGAATCCGTTTTTGCTAGCTTCTGTATTAGATTTCTGAAACGCTGATTATAATTAGCACGAGCGCGCTTGTTTACTGTATTAAAGTTACGTTTTTTATTAAGTAGAATATTAGCTTTAAAATGTGAACTGTTTTTACGATATGTTCAATGTGATAGTCTATATTCTTTACGGGCAATAAAACATTCCCGGTTAAACCACTGACTCTTAAATTTACGACTACTCTGTTTGTTTACTGTTTTACCGAATAATGAATATCCCGCACTGCATTTGGAAATGTCTTCAATACCAGTATTCAAATTTATATCCCCCGAGATTACACTATCAATTATATCATTAAATGATGATATGTTAGAGTTTACCTGGTTTACATACTCATCGGACCTTGATTGCTCCCACTTAACTTTGTTAAAAGTGTTAACCTTTTCCTAAATTAATACACTCGAATTGGTTTTCAGATTGAGTTCAATAGGTGCATGAGATTTAACGGACTTGAAGTCGTGAACAACAAAATTCTTAATTAAACAAAACATATCAATTCAATTTTCTTTCAATTTCTTTAATAATCTCAGTTTGTACATGGACAAAAACATGAGGAAAATACAATTTAGCATTACAAACGGCGAAACAAAATGACATATATACATGACAGAATATAGAACAACCCTCTTTGTAATATTGTTTACAAACAAAATAATAAATATATAGATCTCTGAATAGACAGATATTGATCAACATTATATTCCACGATTTTAATTTTAATTTTAACTTTTGAGATTTAGCGTAGGATGGTTAAAATAGCCAAAAATATCATTAACCGGATTCTATTAGGGTTTTATGTTACTGTTTAAAAGCATGTCACCCTTTTACCTCCCTTTGAATACTCAAACGGAATTTTGGATAGGAAGAGTTACTTCCCTTTGTATACTTCTAACATAATTTTAAACACGATAATCTAGTAAAGCGTAATTCAACGACCTTATAATGTTATTTCTAATTCTATTCATATCGAATGAGCATATCTCATAATCGATTAAACTCGTGCCTGAGTGAGATAAAAACGTGCATGCCCCGACTCCCGCGTCATCACCAATCCGACCATTCACTATTCGTAAATCACAAGCCGCACATAAATCTATCAACCTGATTGATTTACTGTTTTGTCCATTGAAAACCTTTTAGGAAAATCAGTCATATCATAGAAATTATAATTATAGAAATCTGCATGTTTAAACATATCTTCATGTTCTTGAAAATTGTAATTGTTCTTACCACAACGGCATTTAAATCACCAATGAGGGATATATAACCTAACTGAGAATATTTCTGGACTCCTTTAACCATAACTTCGAAAAAACCTTCATCACTTATTTTATAATAGGGTGAAGTGTGTGGTGGTATATATACAAAACAAACATAAACATCCTTATCAATATCAAAAAAAGCGTCTGCACAATTGTATCCATAAAGTTCCCTCTGAATCCATTTCTTGTACACCAATACCATCCTTTAAGTAAGTTTTATAAAATAAGCTTATCCCCCGTGTCCACGTTTTGCTCTTTTATTTAGTAGTAATTTACGAGGAATATTAATAGATTCATACCCAGGAATTGTATGGACATCATTTTGCTTTTGTCAAGTTTCTGAAAAGAATAAAACATCATGACCCCTATGCTGAGGTACTCGTGTGTGCGCCATTAACTGGCATATATATGTTATTGTTAATGTACAGTTTATCTCTAACTAATACTACTTGTTTGCCCTTTACCGCGTTTTGCTTTCATAATCGGAATGAGTTCTCGACGTCGATCTATAACTTCCTGTGGGTACTGATCGGTGACGTTATACCAAATTGTTTTACGGAGGTCAATTGATCTAAGCACATTTTGTTTACACATTTTTTATACACATGTTTGACTTAAATTACCATTCCTCTGATGGTAGTTAAGCTTATTCTGACACCGGTGCATTGTCGTATTAATGCCATCGACGCGCCATTAGCGCCAAGGCGAGAAGCCCTTTCTGTCATTGTTTACACTTTCCCACCTGCACACGCATGTTGACACAATAACAGCAGTCGACCTTTGAAAACATTGTGGCCAAAGATGAAATTTCTCATGATGAGCAATTTCTCCTTTGGCCAGAATGCTTCCAACTTTATTTAACTATGTTTTCAAAGTCGTCTGCTGCAGATTTGTTGTATATGGGAAAAGGTTAAAGCCGTTCGTATGACCCGACCGGAAGCTAAAACCAATTCACAACCGGGACTGTTAGATCCTAATTAAAGCAAATTGGCAGAATAGTAGATTGAGTTATTTGCTACTCGGCAGAACGAGCATACATACTCCCAGTCTTCTACACCAAGATTTTTGAAACTAAGTTCGCATCTGTTAAATCTATTTCGAATTATGTGATCAACCGATTTGTTTAATTCATGTCTCAAATAACTATGTAGATTCACGGTTTATATTAACTCTTTCTGACGCCTCTGCAGCAGACGACTTTAGAAAATATTATGATAAAAGGAGAAATTTAGCGATTTTTCATTTCGCCCAAATGTTTCATTATTATTCAAGAATTGGACTTTCATTTGTGTAAACTTTACTTTGTGTAAAGACGTCTGCTGCAGATTTGTTGAATGCGGGAAAGTGTTTAAACATGAGCTAAAACTAAATATAATTAATCCTCATCCTGCTCTAAGAGATGTTAACCCTTTAATACATTAATTCTGCAACAGACGACCTTGAAAACATATTTGCCAAAACACAGCAAATCTGAAAGACATTGTGGAAATGGAGAAATTTCTCGTTTTGAGCAATTTCTCCTTTTGGCACAATACGTCGTCTGCTGCAGAAACGCACAAATGTGTCAATATATTGGTAAGCAAATTTAACTTATTCACAATCGACGATCTATGCGAAAAATATAGACCAAGATAAGCCTACACATTCTAAGCCCTAAATAGTACATAACCCTTTTACACATAAAACAAATCTGCAGCAGACGGCGTTATAAGCATCTAGGTAAAAGTATTGAAGTCTCAATAAATGAAAGAAAGACTATTGAATAGAGTTGTAAACATTGTTGTACAATTAGAAATTGCTCATGGTGACAATTTTTATATTTGTAACAATGTTTTTAAAAGTCGTCTGCTGCAGATGCGTCAAATTGTGTCTGGAAGTGTTAAAGGGTTAATGCTAAATAGACAAGGACTTGTCAAAAACAAGGACTTTGGTACATATCACATACATTCATCAGGATAAGGGATAATAAGTGGCTTTGACATAAAAAACATATATCTGAACCCAAAAGTGTGTTCCGTAATGGAGAGCTACTTAAAGAAGTAGAGATAATGTAGAAATAATACAATGCTGATTTTGTATTATTACAATAATTGAAGGGACTGATTCCCGTGTAGTTTTCGAAGATTGTCTTTGGAATTCGAAACCCCTTGCTAATAACGACCGGCAATTTGTAACTAGCGAAGACCTATCCTGTTCTGTCTCTGCACAGCATCTTTGGAAAAACGTTTAAAATGTCTCAAGAAATAAGCATGTGTCATTTATAAATTATGAAACGACCTTCTGGAATTTGTTACTAGCGAAGACCTATCCATTTCTGCCTCGTCATAACATCTGGGGGGAAATGTTTAGTCATGTCTCAAGGAAGAAGATCAGACTTTGTACGGCTTGTGTCATTTATAGGTTATTTACCTGGTGTGGATCGAGACAAGGAATCAAGGTAAGTGTTCTCTTCCCTCGAGTTTATGTGTAGAAGATAGGAACAATGACGTCGACATTCTGCCTGTATATACGATGAGAAAAAAATCAAATTAATTATACCTATATTTAACGAAGATTACATATTCAGATGTATTTTGATGTACATAAAATCTAACATATTGCCTACGACATAATAAAATATATTCATTCATACACACCCGTGTACGTACACACATATAGTTATATATTTATCTACAAACACACATACATAAACACACATTCATGTCTACACATCCACGAATAAACATACATGTATATAAGCACACATACGCACACATATCTGTATTACATATACAAAAATAAACAAAAACATAATAGCATATCAGCCCCAGTATTCTCTTATGCGCTTTTTGACGCATTTCCAGCAGACGACATTTGAAAAATGGTGCGAAAGAAGAATTTGCTCACAACTTCTCCTTTAGCCATACTGTTTTCAACTCTGTTCAATAACTAAAGTTCTCATGTATGCAGATTTATGTTTGTTTACCCAAATATTCTCATGTTTTTCAAATCGTCTGCATGTGGGGTAGCGTTTATAGCATAATGAAATACAAGAAACAGCAAATGTGACTCACCCGTCCCCCATCGAAGGTCCTTCCCGTTGTAAATATCTTATATTTTGAACTCTGAAAGGGAATCCAATCTCCCATCTTCTCGCAATCTGAAATGGAAAAGAAATGCATATAAGGTAAAGAGATAATCGGCATCCAGCTTGTAAAGACTGTTTCCAACAAATAGCGTGTTTGTTTAAACCATTCCCTATTACAACAAATATGCAGCAGACGACTTTGAAAAGGTCTAGGCAAAAGCACAGAAAATACCTTTAAACGAAAGAACAATAATTGAATAAAGTTGAAAACACTGTGACAAAAGGAGAAATTGCACGTTTTGAGCAATTTCTTCTTTTGTCGCCATGTTTTTAAAAAAGCCGTAGATACTATAGAGGCATCAGAAAGCGTCTATATGAGGGAAAGGGTTAAACCATTCCCGACTAAAACAACTATGTAGCAGGCGAGTTTGAAAAAATCTAGGCAAAAAGATGACAAAAGAATGTAATTATTTAATACGGTTAAAAACATTGTGATTAAAAAGGGAAATTTATCATTATGAGTAATGCCCATTTTGCCCATGTACCAGGTTTTATTGATTCTTGACAAACGTTCCATTCTCTTTCAATGTATGTGTGTATACATGTATATTGCAAAGCATTTTTGAACGTATCTATCATGAAAAGGAGGCTATATAAGTGGTATAATGATAATAGTCATAATCATAATCATAATAATAATATTAATATTTGCCGTCTGTCTAGCAACTGCGATTCCCACAAAGTCTTTACAAAAGCTTTAAGTCAATTGTCGTATTTAGACAGGATGACCCAGACATTTGTCTGACCCTTTGACTGTGTTCTACCTGTCTGCCTTTCTGTCTTTTACCTATAAGCAGGCGATACATGTACATGTATTCATTCGAACTTTCAATGGTATGGTTTAAAATCAATCCTTTTAAACGCACGAAGAAATAAAACATTTGCAAAATTGGAACAATCCGTTTGAAGCAGAGTTGAAAACATTGAAGAAAGGGGAGGAATTGCCCATTTTGAGCAGAATACTTTCAATAGTTCATTCAACTTTCACCGCGTTATCAGATCAAACCCGGTTTTACCCGTTAAGTTATGGGTAATATTTTATAACTTTCATATCTTTTACGTCAACTGTTTTCAAAAATTGACGGCTGCATAGGAACATTCCCTTCCCTAAACGTAGACTACTTTAAATAAATTGTGGCAAAAGCTCGGATGTTTTCATCTACATGCAATAATAAGACTTGAGTTTTTCCATAAGATAAACTTGACATGGTAAATCACACAACTTTGACCACATATATCTTCCGTTTTAATTTGATTACTGGAATATGGACTAGACAGTGTGCTTTATTGGAATCTAGCCTCTTTACATAGGAAATTTCTTTTTTATTTTATTTTATTTCCATTTCTCCTTTACTTAACGTGATATTTTTCTTATTGCACTATATATTTGAGAAGATTTAGTTTTTACTTAAATTGTGCTTGTTTATATTTTGGGTCTTATAATCACCATGTATTATTGTTAATTCAATAGTCTAATGTTGTTCATGAGTATTCCAAAGAATAGCGTAAGGGTTAGGACATATTTAAAACGGTCCTAAATGTTTAAATGCACGTCTGTATTTTACTTTAATATTCTTTTTAGCTTATTATCGTACTTGCACCTCGTTATCGGATCAAACATTGTTTTACCCGTCAAATTATTGTTAATATGTTAAAGCTACCTATGTGTTACGTCAAACGTTATCAAAAGTTGACGGCTGCAAATGAATAAACCCTTTCCCAAGACGCAGGCGAATCGTTTAACCCTCCCTCATACGACAAATCTGCAGCAGACGACTTTGAACGTATTTTGTCGGATGGATAACCTATGACTAAAAGTGGAAAACATTGTGACAAAAGGAGAAATTGCACGTTCTGTGCAATTTCTTCTTTTGTCACTATGTTTTCAAAACGCCGTCTGCTTTAACCCTTTCCCTCATACGACAATTCTGCAGCAGACGACTTTGAACGTATTTTGTCAGATGGATAACCTATGACTAAAAGTGGAAAACATTGTGACAAAAGGAGAAATTGCACGTGCAATTTCTTCTTTTGTCACTATGTTTTCAAAACGCCGTCTGCTTTAACCCTTTCCCTCATACGACAATTCTGCAGCAGACGACTTTGAACATATTTTGTCAAATAATGGAAAATCTCTTTAATTGAATGGATAACCTATGATTAAAAGTGGAAAACATTGTGACAAAAGGAGAAATTGCACGTTTTGTGCAATTTTTTTCTTTTGTCACTATGTTTTCAAAAAGCCGTCTGCTGCAGAGGCGTCGGAAAGCGTCTATATGAGGGAAAGGGTTAATAGGTTACCTACAATAATATGAGTTGAATTTTTCCAAATGTTTGTATATATGTTTTCAAATTTGTTTGTATGGTGTTGTATGTCGCTATCAACAATTAGTTATTTCAAGGCGTTTTCTGGATTAGTTATCAGATCTGCTAGTCAATTTATCCTGACACCCGCGAGTCAGTCTTAACGGAACCCGACAATCCTGAACGACGATGTGGGAAAGACATTTCTACCATTTGTAAGTATTTGGTCTGATCATACCGGAAGTTAAACCCATGATCTCCCGCACCGAGGCGGTAAATGTTTTCTAAGTCGTCTTTCGCAGATTTAGGATCATTTGTGTCAGAGGAACAGTTGTGAGAAGTGTGTTGTAATCTTTCGTACAGATTAGCCTGATAAATTATGCTACCTAATTAGGTACGTAACACGGCAACTGACCTTCTAACGATTTGAAATTAACCAATTTTCCCACTCGAGACGTATTTTGACGCATCTGCAGCTGCTTGTACTTCAGAAAGGCCTTGTAAGATCCCCATCTGGAATATGGAAGCTCGATATGATCTTAAATAATAGTGATTGTATATTGGAGAACGTACAAATACGTGCCACAAAAATAATGTGTAGGACTCTAACATACCAGGAAAGATTCAAACAACTAGGTATGTAGATGATGCAGACGATGCTAAGCCGACATGGTTGAAATGTACAAAGTCTTAAACAGCATCGATAAGGTAGATTGTCAAAAGCTATTACCACGTATCCATAACAATACTAAAGGCCACCTGTTTAAAATAAACAAAATACACTGCCGTTTTAATGCAAGAAAGTATTTGAATTAACTGCCTGAACATGTTGTAGGATTTTAAAGAGTGTAAACAAATTAAAAAAATAAAAATATCTATTAAACAAGTCATGGCAAAGTTTATCTTTTAAATGTGTACGTAACATTGATTGACCAGAAGCGGGCTCATTTAAATTAGCATAGGAAGTGGACCAAAGAGAGGCGAATGCCTAACTAAATGTCTCGAGGACAAAGTAGACAAGGTAAGGTAAAGGTAAACTCGATTTAGACCAGGGCATCAGTCATAAATACACCCAAGATATGACTAGGGAATCAGTGCTCTGGTACGTGGTATAGTTACAATTAGTTCCCTATTGACGTGGGATAGTATCCGAAACAGCCCGCATGGCTTACGCCAATATGCAGTAACTGCTGGTTGTACTATTGTTATAATGTTACGGGAGTAGTCTCCCTTGTTCCTATTTCTCGAAATGAAAATGTTTTATGTTCGCTAATTGTAGCAATTGATTACGATTAAACATTATTCCAGAGTTCATTGACTGTGTTATCTTGTCAGAGATATTCTGTATCCTTTTACTTACGTTAGGTTCATTCAGAGTGGCCTCGAATAAGGATTTCGTCACTAAAATGGCATATAAACATTCCCGATGTGTTTTTGTATTGAGTTAATGGCTCATTTGCTTTGTATGCACCATTATGTGAGAGCTAAGCGTATAACATTCACTTAACGAAATTGACTAACATCTGGCTAAATAAAGAACCATTTAAGCTTGATTTCTGTTGCAGGAGTTTAATAACTTTAGACAGATAGCTGGCGGTGAGGCTTAGATTAAGGTTTGTCCGAACGATTGCAACATGCCTATACTGGTTTCTTCGGAGTACAAGCTCATACCAATTTACAAGATGATTAGTGATATGCAAAAAACGAAATTAGGCTATGAGCCCCTTTTGAACGTGAATACACCATATGTACACCAAGGTCGGCAGACAGGCACGTTCAACTGTTATATGTCCAGGCCTTTAGTTCTAAGTCCCAGGCTTGTAACTTATAGAACAAGGGAAAAATCACCACGTGTTACACCAAGCTCGGCATACAGGCACGTTCACCTGTTATATGTTTGGCCTATAGTACTAAGTCCCAGGCTTGTACCTAATAGAACAAGGAAAACGTCACCACGTGTTACAACAAAAAATAACCGACCATTGTAAATATGAGACAATCATCAAACCAGGATGAGTGTATTAAACTCACCCTGATCGAACTTATCGTAAGTTGCGAATATAGATCGGTGGAAATAGTATTACACCAACACAAGATCGTATGTGTGTGCATTGTCGTGATAATGAAAATATTTCTGTATTAGTCTTCGAATACCATGCTGTAAATAATCGAACTCACAATTTATCTAATTGGTACCATGATTGAACACTTTTAAATGATTTCTATAATATTACAAACTCTCATCAATATGAAACACTACGTAAATTGACTTGATATGTACACAATCTTCTAAGATGAAGGGAAGTTACTATGTGTAATATCTATGCTAAGTTAACAAGGATACATTCCCGTTGTACAACCGTACTATATATTGTATTTATGCTACATATATGTAATGTAGTTTTGTCCGGTGGCCTTTCATTACTTAGAACTTGAACTTGAACTTCACGTTACTTGATCAGCCTGTACCTACGCACTATCATTCATCGTTCCTGTTCGCAATCTAATCTCGGTTGAGTCTTGGTTTATGAATATGTGAGCCGTCCCATTAAAAAAAAACATTGTGGACTATGCGTAAAGTATCGACCCGGATCAGCCTAAGCATGCCGCGCAGGCAAACCCGAACAGACACTTTTCACCTAATGTGGATTTTCTGTTTCATGAATCACTACTCTATACCTCTATTCCCCCCCCCCCCCCCCCCCCCTTGAGGCGAAACGTGTCGGCCCGGATTAGCCCGCGCAGATGGCGCAGGCTGATCTAGGTCGATACATTACGCAGAGTCCATAATGTTGGTTTTCTCGTGAAACGGCTCACGTCCGTTTTGACATAAATTTCTTTCACACTATAATTTGTCATATATATTCTTCTTCGTTGCATTTATCCTAGAAATGACTTCAGCGTCTGCACGAATTGATAGTATTTCATTATCAAAAGTAATTACATGTATGCGAGAAAAAGATATAACTCTTAAAGAACACTTGTATTATCTACAGGGTGTGTGTGCCATTTGATGCAAAGGTCTTTCTGTTGATCACTGTCTTCATACAGACGCTTTTTAACGATTTATGAAGAAGAAGAAGAAGAAGAAGAAGAAGAAAGAAGAAGAAGAAGAAGAGAAGAAGAAGAAGAAGAAGAAGAAGAAGAAGAAGAAAGAAGAAGAAGAAGAAGAAAGAAGAAGAAGAAGAAGAAGAAGAAGAAGAAGAAGAAGAAGAAGAAGTTCTCTTTCTCGAAGTCGTCGTCGAACAAGATAAACCTATCTCCAGTTGCTGTTGCAGACGATCTTCTTCAATTGTTATGTTTATATATCTTTGTCTTTGGAACTGGTGGTGTCTGTTTTTCTACGAGCTCTGTACTGGGAAGATTTAGTGAAATTAAAATGTCGGAAGTTTTTCAATGATCTCTCTACTGGTGTCATCCCACTCATTATCTCGAAAAACGTGTGCATCTCTTCTGTGAAAATATCTGGAAGGGGTCGCAATTCGTGTAAGCAGTACTTAGACGCTTGATTCGAAGGTTGACACAGAAGCAGAGCAACCGGATATAACACATCTCCCGAATACTTTGTCTTCTCCTCTACGATTTACTCTGTAGACGAATCCATCTAATGCGAAGTTATGGCCACCCTTTCTATTGGTGATGAATGTAAGATTAAGCTGTGCTTTGGCCATATGATAAATTATTTTAATATCTCCATCATTGCCCATAAAACCAAACGATTATGACAGTTTTGATTTACAACTTTAGAACATTATGCTTAAACTTAGAAGACAAATACTTGGGTTTGAATGATTATTTGTTTGCGCTACATGTTTTATAACAGGTCGTAGGTTCGATACCCGGTCAATGACAATGATAAATCTTTATTTAAAAGTACTTAGGTAACCGGCCCATAATACATAACATAATGTTTACTACATCAATTTCATTCTGAGAAATGTCCCTAAAACTAAAACTCTTTCAACAGCATGTATAACACAGTGTGCTTTTTTTCTAATTAGCAAAGGGTTATTAGATTTTAGTAATCTGTAAAAACTAGTAATGTTAGTATAAGATTATACCAGGTGAAAAGGAAATGCTGTCTGATTTCTTGGAACTTTCACACTGGAAAAATACCAAAGACTTTAAAAATGGTAGTAGTGGCTGCCCTCTTAGGCAGTATGATTGCGGGTTAGCATCACGACTGACTGACTGGTGTCAAGTTAAATGGCCTAGTAGTACTTGTAACTTACCCATGACAGGTCGTGATATAACCAGGGACGTAGATAAGTGGGATACGTAACTAAGTTGTATACTGAAATATCACCCGTCCCAACATTTGTAGCAAGTAAACCTCAAAAAGTATTGAAGATATAAAAATAATAAAGATATTTTCTGGAAGTTTAAATGTTGTTCTGTTACAAAAGATAACAATATTTTAATATACTACACTTTTATATAATATTGTATCCTTATGAATAATGTCAGTCTATCAGTTTTTGGAACAAAATTAATAAAATTCAGAAATCACAATACCTGTGTCTTTTAAACCAGTCATTTATTCAAAATACAAAGAAATTACAGTTGTTCAATGTATTTCTAACTTTAGTTGAAATTTTAGGCTTTCAGAATATGTATGTTTTTGTTGATGTGCCAAATGTGCTTATCTACGTCCCTGATATAACTGAAAATTGTTGAACGCAGCGTAAAACACCAAACAACCAACATGTTAATGACAAATTAATTACAGGTTAATTTAAGATAATTATGTGATAAAGATCGTTTAAACTTTTTTATCAATATAAAACTATTATAATAAAGTTTTCCAAAGTCATCTAAATTGTTGTTTTATCATTTTTACATTTACAGAATAAATTTGATATAAAGTAAATCATTAAATAATTTAACCTTCATAAGGCCCCCTAAAACCTTCATACATATTAAGTCGAGTAACCGTTCGGGGACACCGATATTGTTTTACGAGAAGCAAAATAAAAAAACTAAAATATGAAATAACTGTTCAAATATTAAATATACAGAACCAAAGACCTAATAATACATGTTTTATTAGGTCTTTGACAGAACAAAGGCATTCCAAAGACAAGTAATACATATTGCTGTTTACTCGTAAAAGGTTAATTAAAATATATAATATGCAAATTATAAACTCTCTGTCCCTTTTTAAATATTCTTATATTTTACAGAACAGTGTGTACGTATTCAATGCTACAGAAAGAACAATAGTACCACTGTAATTACTATAATACAAACAAACGTCCAACATAAATAATTTAGAAACGCCCAAAGTTAAATACCGTTTGAAACAACCCCTTGTCAACAGGTATGTCAAAAACCGGTTGTCGTTCTTGCTCTATTGTATTTTTAAAACCCTATACACCATACGAATTGTATCTAATCATGTAACTCATTAAAAGTATGCAGTAGCAGTTATTTCTGTGATTATAAGCAACTAAAAATAAAAACAAAATGCTGTATGATTTCCGCTGTATTTCCCTGATTTAAAATAGTATGTGTACCCAAATTATTTGACAAAGTTGTATGACATTTGGGGGGAAAACGAAAACACATTTTAAAATATTTGTGGGGTTCAGGGGTTATCACAGGTGAGCGACTCTACATAATACAGGATCGATCAGACCCGGGTCTAACTTACTACTAAACCGCTCCCCTGGCGTATTTCGAGATTCCATTCATACGTAGGGGCTCGTCATTTGTTTTCGAAAACATCGGATTATTTGTGTCCGTGCTCCTGTAGCGTTCAGTGTATGTGACTCGACTAGATAGTGTTACACTATATGGATTTTTAAAAGATATAATTTTAACAATGGCGAAGATTGGGAAATGTCATATGTGTTTATTATTTACGGTGTTGTTTCTAATACTGATGTCACTGGGTCTGATAGTTACATGTATCGTAACTGATTATTGGTACGAAGTGGACGGCACCGACTTGACCAATTCCACTCTACGACGAGAGTTCTCCTACAACCATGGGCATGTGGAGGAAATGTTACAAATATGAAATACCTATCAGTAAGTAGAACACCTCTCTCTCTCTCTCCCTTGGAAAGTAGTGTTGTGTGGAGTTACTGGTGTGAGAAATAACCAAACCTGAGAAGGTGAGACTGGCCGCCGTGATCATGACTGACCACATTGTTGAAAACGGCGTTAAACCCCCATCAATATATATATATATATATATATATATCTCTCTCTCCTCTCTCTATCTCTCTCTCTTCCTCTTCGTCTCTCTCTCTCTTCTCTCCTCATCTCTCTCTCTCTCTCTCTCTCTCTCTCTCTCTCTCTCTCTCTCTCTCTCTCTCATCTCTCTCTCTCTCTCTCTCACTCTCTCTCTCTCTCCTCATCACTCTCTCCTCTCTCTCTCTCTCTCTCGTCTCTCTCTCTCTCTCTCTCTCTCTCTCTTCTCTCTCTTCTCTCTCTCTCTCTCTCTCTCTCTCTCGAGTCTCTCTCTCATCTCTCTCGTCTTATCACATACCACACAATACACCACACTTTCTGTTTCTCTCTCTGTTATCTCCATGTATCGATCTGTTCTGTCTTTCTGTAATCTGTATATGTCTCTTTCTCTTCCTCTTTCCTCTCATTCCTATCTCTCCTTCTCTTCCCCTCTCTCTCTCTCCATCCTCTCTCTCTATCTCTCTACTCCTTCACTCTCTCTCTCCTCTCTCTCATCTCTCTCTCTCTCTCTCTCTCTCATCTCTCTCTCTCTCTCTACGTCTCTTCACATCTCTCTCTCTCTCTCTCTCTCTCCTCTTCTCTCTCTCTCCTGTCTGTTTCTCCCTGTCCGTCTTATCTCTCTCTCTCCTCTCACGACACACCCTCAACACTGGGTATATATAGGGAACACTATATTATGTAATATAGTGTCCCTGTCCTGTCTAACTATTTGTCATAGAAAGCGTCCTTTACGATAATGCATATCAATTTTTGGTTTTGGGTTTTGAGTCAAACGTTCTGTGACGATTGTTGTCTGCCACCATTGAGCTAAACGGTTCCAGATTTCCAGAGTACAGTATTATTAGCCCTTAAGAGTATCTGTGAGACAACCATGAAACACCATAGACAATTGTCACAATGACTGAAAATACTGTTGAAATTGGGGCATAAATGTCAATAAATATATATTTCGTATGACTTAAATGTGTGTAAAAGATTAAAAACCCACATCAATTCACTCATCAACACACATTATTTATTAATCACATTTCTATAATTTCACGCGTCGGATGCCTCGCTCGATGTCTCTTTAACCGTATAACGCTAAACCGATATCATCGTAGTATATAATTTATGAGATCAAATTGACATGTACAGATATAATTTGACACATGGATTGGATCTTTCAACATGAAGCCAAAACAATCGTTTTGAAATCAACAGATACAAGAGTAACCTGACACTCTAGCTTATGTATACTATATTAACTTTCACTGAATCGATGTTATGGAAGCCACCATAGACAGGGGCGTAGCTCCCTTTAGGCATTGTATGCACGTGCCTCCACACTTTCCCTTAAATGCCCCAAAATGCAGCTGCGGCGATATACATCTGCGTAATGTATCGACCAGATCAGCCTGCGCTGTCCACAGGAGGCGAAAAGTGTATATCCGGGTAGGCCTGTGTGGCATGCTTAGGCTGATCCGGGTCGATACTTTACGCAGAGTCCACAATGTTGATTTTCTCACGAGACGGCCTACACATTGATTATTACAAAGCTACGCCCCTTCCCTCTTACAACAATTTAGCAGCAGACGACTTTGAACATATTTTGTCAAAAAGTAGAAAATCTTTATGATTGAATGCATAACCTATGAGTAAATGTAGAAAACATTGTGGCAAAAGGAGAAATTGCTCGTTTTGAAAAAGACGTCTGCTGCAGATGCGTCAGAAAGCGTCTATATGAGGGAAAGTCGCGTGATGCGACTCAAATATAATAAAGTATGATTAAGTTTGTTATAAAACATGAAAATAATGTACTTTAAAACACCTTCGACTTCTGATCTGCTTCTAATATTTAGTTAACTTAACCCTTTCCCATATACAGACGCGTGTTAACGCTCTTTGCAGCAGACTACTTTTGAACACATTGTGACACAAGGAGAAATGTTGTTAACTTCATGCAATAATCTTACTTTCATTTATAAAGATTTTCCATATTTTTGTCTAGATGTTTTCGCAGATTTGTATGTGGAAAAGGTTTAGATATATAGTGTCTCGCTAATATACTTACCCGTTCAAGCAAGTAATCGATACCCGAATACAAACACATCTACTGTATTATGTATACATATAACACTTCTCATACAGGTTAATGGACCCTTATAGTAAAATTGGTAAGGATTGAGGTGAATTAAGATAGATACATGTACATGTATATACATCATGTATACACGCAAAGAACCAACGCCCACTTAGTGTGTCGTCATGGCTTGCATTTGTATGACACGTTGTGTAGGACGTCTTCTACACTGCTTGTAAAATGCTACTCATATTTGCCTTAATCCGACAATAGTCGAGCCCCGGTAGCTCAGTCGGTAGCGACACGGGCTCTCAATCCAGGGAATATGAGTTCGAACCCAAGCTCGGCCAACATTCTTCCTGACGTTTGACAAAAGTCACTTTGACAAGCGTTATTCGTCTTTCACCAATGGGCTAACAACACTGCAGACTACGTGAAAGTCGTCACTCCTTCAGTCCTGACTGACAAAAATTCATTCGGACTGACAAATTGTCATGCAATAATTAGTTGAACAAAGAGGAAAATATATGAAAAATTAGCTTTCGGACTAAGAGGTTTCAAAAGAGTCTATGTGGAAAAGCAGCCAGTTGCTTGGAAAGTATGTTGTGTGGAGTACTGGAGTGAGGAAACATATGAGTAGGTGAACTGGCCGCATATGACTGAAAGAGTATTGAAAACGGCGTTAAACCCCACTCAATAATCCGACAATAGTTGTTCCGACAATAGTTAATACGTGTAGCATCGTTGTAAATCGTACGTAAGGGTTTTTCAATGGTATAACATATTTACAAGTACATGTAAACACTTGTATATTTATCTATTGTCATACCAGATCAATCGCATTTACTGTATCGAATTTTTAGATAGTTTTGTAATTCAATATTCTTTCCCTTCTGAACTCCGATTACACACATGGTCAGAAAGTATTGATCTTTCTACGTATACGTTCTGTGATTCGAAACGAGATGACACGTGTTCCGGGAGTATTACACTATATATACTGATCTGGCTCTACACTGGTCACAATTTCCTTACGGTTGGTTTTCGCAGAGCGCCGCAAATTATTTTAGCGTTTTATACACTTAGAACTGCTGCTGTACTGTTTTCTTGACACGGCTTTATCACTTGTTTGCTTGGAATAATACACATAAGTGTGAATGAATTACGAAGCATAGATGAATTTACCATATTTCGGGGGATCAGCCGAACATGTTGCTAACCGAAAACAAGTTATTGGCAATGTTTGACTTTGAGTTACTACGAGTCCACTTTACTTGGTACATCTACATTATATATATATATGAGCCGTTCCACGAGAAACCCAACATTGTGGACTATGCGTATCAACCCATATCAGCCTAAGCTAACCGCGCAGGCTAACCCGGGTATACACGTTCCGCCTACTGTGGATTTACTGTTTCAAGAATCGTTACTCTATACGTCTACCCCCCTGAGACGGAATGTGTCGGCCCGGATTAGCCTGCGCGGACTGCGCAGGCTGATCTGGGTCGATACATTACGCAGAGTCCATAATATCTTGCAATTACCTTGAAAAAAGTGTTTCTTTAATTGTTATTAGTTAATGTTCAGGAAAAGGGGCGTATTTCATGTTCATCAATCCATAGTTTACCTCCAAAACCACTGTTATTAAAGGTACTCAAACAATTGTGTCAATGTTTCTTGTTTCGACATTCGGTGATATGCATAATACCGTCCTGAATGAATACGCACTTTTATCAAACTTTGAAAAGGAAAGATATCTAAAGCAATTTTTCGTCTAATTTAATAATTTGGATTTCAAACATTACTCTTAACTACTATAACATTAAAATAGGTCATCCTGTGGATTTTAAGCAAACATTGAGGAAAATGAATTAAATTCACACTATTCATGCCCATCATGCTGGCTTACAATTCTATATCGTTGTTACAATGCTGGTACCGTTTATTATGTTGAACTCAGCAACGAACGAGTTGAAAAGTATCCGCTTTTAAGGTGAACATAATGTTATCACCGGTCACTTTACAACACAACAAACAACCACCACGCCCCCTTTTCATTAATTGGCATCTAGTTGGAAATTCACATAAACCCAACTTTGGATACCGACTACTATTAACGCCTTCAAATCAGACAAAGGAGAGTACATTTTCACAGAATTATCAGATTTTTTATTTTTTATTGTTCACCTCTGTTTTCCGAGCATTGGAATCAATGTCTTATCTGTACAACCTAGGAGCTCGTTAAGAATGATAACGTCTACCAGGGGCGTAGCTTTGCAATAATCAATGTGTAGGCCGTTTCGTGAGAACATCAACATTGTGGACTGCGTAAAGTATTGACCCGGATCAGCCTAAGCATGCCACAAAAGCCTACCCGGATAGACACGTTTCGCCTCCTGTGGATTTTCTGTTTCAGGAATCACTACTCTATACATTTATCCCCCTAAGACGGAATGTGTCGGCCGGATCAGTCTGCGCGGACAGCGCAGGCTGATCTGGTCGATACATTCCGCAGATGTCAATCGTCGCAGCTGCATTTTGGGGCATTTTGAGAAAAAATATGTAGGCACGTGCCTACAGTGCCTAAAGGGAGCTACGCCCCCTGTCTACTAGAAAGATGTCAATGCATATATTTGAAAACCGCGCTTAACTTTGGTAAAACAAATGCGTTATATGTTTGCAGTAAGTATGTTGGACATATTTGTCATTTCCCCCGAATAAAGTCTATCTATGTATGTATGTATGTATCTATCTATCTATCTATTAAACCTACTCATACGACAAGTGCGACCAATGAAGACTCTGCCAACACATGCAGTTTGGACTAGCTCTGAAATATTCGCGATTTGATCATAGACTTAGTAGGTTCCAAGAAATGTCCTAAAAAGAGTTTTAGCGCTGTTTGACCTGAATCTTCACTGATCATAAATAGGTGCAGAAAGGATTCACGAATGTTCTGACAAATACTGTAGAGTGGGGTGAGCTATGCGTAGCTAGCTAGCATGGGTGCGCGGCCAGATCTCATCTGTACATGTCATACATGCGCCGATGATGGTTTCCTGGATCACGACTCAAATTCCATCCAGAATCATTATAAATGACCAACTTCCCTAGAATGTGGGGTTTCGCATGGCCTGCCCCTATCATGTTTATAACACTTTAGGTTACCTAGTGAAAGCAACGAATTGAAAACTTTTTTAATGGGTTATATACGTCTGGACTTGACTAAAAGCGGTATGTAATGTAAGACCGGCGTATCTTACTGCAACCGTCAGGTGTATATTCATAATTAACTAACACGGTAGTCGCTAGGGCGAGATAACATTTGATGGATGGCTTCTATACTATTACTCTTACAAGACGTTCAGTTTATTATAATAAAAAAAGATATATGGAACATGTGAAACAATATAAGGGTTCATATAACACACTGTTGGGGTACATGTAAACACATGTAAAGGGTACATGTAATACACTGTAAGGGTACATATAATACACTGTTAGGGTACAGATAACATACTGTTAGGGTACATGTAATACACTGTTAGGGTACATGAAATACACTGTTAGGGTACATATAACACACTGTTAGGGTACATGTAATACACTGTTAGGGTTCATGTAATACACTGTTATGGTTCATATAACACACTGTTAGGGTACATATAATACACTGTTAGGGTACAGATAACACACTGTTAGGGTACATGTAATACACTGTTAGGGTACATGTAACACACTGTTAGGGTACATGTAACACACTGTTAGGGTACATATAATACACTGTTAAGGTACATGTAACACACTGTTAGGATACATATAATACACTGTTAGGGTACATATAACACACTGTTAGGGTACATATAACACACTGTTAGGGTACATATAACACACTGTTAGGGTACATGTAATACACTGTTAGGGTACATGTAATACACTGTTAGGGTACATATAACACACTGTTAGGGTACATGTAACACACTGTTAGGGTACATATAACACACTGTTAGGGTACATGTAATACACTGTTAGGGTACATATAACACACCATTAGGATACATGTAACACACTGTTAGGGTACATGTAATACACTGTTAGGGTACATATAACACACTGTTAGGGTACATGTAACACACTGTTAGGGTACATATAACACACTGTTAGGGTACATGTAATACACTGTTAGGGTACATATAACACACTGTTAGGGTACATGTAACACACTGTTAGGGTACATGTAATACACTGTTAGGGTACATGTAATACACTGTTAGGGTACATATAACACACTGTTAGGGTACATATAACACACTGTTAGGGTACATGTAATACACTGTTAGGGTACATGTAATACACTGTTAGGGTACATGTAACACACTGTTAGGGTACATGTAATACACTGTTAGGATACATGTAATACACTGTTTGGGTACATATAACACACCGTTAGGATACATGTAACCACACTGTTAGGGTACATATAACACACCATTAGGATACATGTAACACACTGTTATGGTACATATAACACACCGTTAGGATACATGTAACCACACTGTTAGGATACATATAACACACCGTTAGGATACATGTAACACACTGTTAGGGTACTTATAACACACTGTCATTGTTTTGTGGTTACGGATGACTAGATATTATCTTGTCTAACATCTAGACAGTGACATTATAAATAAGACGCACACCATGTCCCTGATCTGAAAAAGTAATGATTTGTTTATTTCTGTTTTGGCTTACTGATGCCATAAAGAGACGGATTAACGTCAAGGTGTGATATTTTTTAATGCGCAATTTCAGCAATAATTCACTTTATAGCAAATAATAAAGACATGGATTGAATAGAGCATGATTATAGACAGGAAATGCGATGAAAAGAAAATAGTTTGCAACTCGACGCATCAAATTGTTTAGTTGTCAGCATCCAATCCTGTGTCAATATGACACAGGGGTCGCCATTTCCTGTTTGTTTGTCGTCGCTTTGGAAAAAACGTTTTACTTAATGACATCATTAGTGAGTGGTATTAACCCTTACCAATAGGAGCGTGTGTTTTCTCCTATACCTTATTCAAGTTTCATTTAAGATATATTAATTGAGAAGCCACCGCCTCGGTGTTGAAGTGGTAGAGCGTCCGCCCCGGGTGCGGGAGGTCGCGGTTCGATCCCCGACATGATCATACCAAATACGTTAAAAATGGTAGAAATGGCTGTCCTTTTATGACGCTTAGGATCGCGGGGCTTTACGACTGACTGACTGGTTTCAGGATAAATAGACCAGTAGTACTGGTAACCAACAAAGGAAACACCGTGATATAACCGTTTCCCTCATATAGACGCTTTCTAATCCCTTTGCAGCAGACGGCTTTTTGAAACAAAGTGACAAAAAAAGATATTGCACAAAACGTGCAATTTCTCCTTTTGCCACAATGTTTTCCACTTTTTATCATAGGTTAGCCATTCAATTACGGAGATTTTCTATGTTTTGACAAAATACGTTCCACGTCGTCTGCTGCAGAATTGTCGTATGAGGGAAAGGGTTAACTGACTCATTGTTGAAAGCGGCGCGAAACACCGAACAATTGATGTAATCATTGCACATGCATTGAACACCACTCAAATCAAGTATGTATTCAATTACGCCTTCAACTCGGACCGGAATTAAGTCATAGTAGAAAACGAAATGATCCTAAATTATAAGCTAAACGGGACCCGATTGGTTGATAAGTTCAGTCTTGAGCACATGTATCATATGACTAGGCACCTATCCTATCTGATCCAACAGTCTTTCATTTACGTATGTGCAGGATAAACCAAATATTTATGATTGCAGATATAAATGCCCGAGAGTTGGTTTTCCTCCGAGCCTCGGAAGCTCAGTCGTTCGCTATGCTGGCTTCCAACTCAGGGGTTGTGAATTCGAACACACCTGGGTCGATATGCTATCTAAAGTTTGACACACATATTTGCCACCAGCGTTCTCCAATGGGAGTTTATGTGGAAAAGCAGCAATTTGCTTTGAAATACTGTTATGTGGAGAACTAAGCCATGACACACATGGGTAGGTGATCTTGCCGTCGGGATATGACTGAAATATTGTTGAAAACGCTGTAAATACCCAATCAGTGTTTGGTCTTTCTTACTGACCATACATACTTTCTCGACGTAAAATGTTTGTTGGGCAGAGCTCCAGAAAAGAAAACCACCCTTTTTAATTTCTCACTAGTACATCTATGCTAAGTTATCGAAATGCATACCATCTGTCGGAAGTTTTAATCGAAGGTTTCCTTACTGAATTGGCCGTTAGTGCGACAACAAATCAAAGTATTCGGATACGTATGTTGATCTGGTTCTACACTGCTCGCAAGTGTCATATGGGCGGTTTCCGTAGCGCATGCGTCGTTTTAGTACGTCATCTTTTGTTTACTTGTTTGCCGAGAGGACTTAACTCGTTAATAATTATCGTCTGGGATTTCAGACGACAGTAACGTCAACATTCATAAAGAATCTTAAAATGGTTACGTCCATGTCTACCTGGGTTGTTTATCCCCATTTTCCCACATATAGACGCTTTCTGGCGTCTCTGCTGCAGACAAATTTTGAAAACATTGTGACAAAAGGTGTCATTGCTCACAACGAGCAATTTCTCCTTTTGCCACAATGTTTTCCACTTTTTGGTCATTAAAAAAAAAAAAACCTTCATTTGTGTTTGTCTTAATGATTTAAAAGTCGTCTGCTGCATATTGTTTGTATGTGGGAAAGGGTTAAAACAGTTATATATGTCTTACTGAATATGACTTGTTTTAACCCTTTCCCAATTGCAAACGCACTTTGACGAAATCACATCACACGACTTGTGAAAACATTGTGACATTTACGGAAAACATGCTCATGTTGAGCCTTTTTCGCTTTTGCCTTATTGTTTTCTACCCTAATCAGAAATAGTACTGTTTTTTAGACATTTTTAAAGTCGTCTGCTGCACGATTGTGAAGTGAAAAAGATTAATACTGGTATTTTTTCCCGAGCAGTTTCACATTGGAAGAATCCACTAGGTCATATACGATAATGTTACAACCAAACCTATGTCGATTTGCATCTACGATCCTTTTCTTCCTGTTTTGTAATACCTTTACAATACTCTTTTCATGTATATATAATCAAATTACGTGTCGTGCATGAGTAATTACATACGCACTGTGCTTTAACTACACTGGCAAAAACTTTAAATTTTAGTCAATTCATTATTCAGGGGTTTTCTCAAACTACCTCGTTAAACGTCGACAGATTTGTATTGCTGCTCTTATGCGGCCTAGAATTGCTGTCTGTGACTCTTGCTCTAACCAGGGACACTATATATATGTAATACAAGAGAAAGTTGATGCAACGCATCAATGTCGCCGGATATCCATAGTACAGTTATGCATAACACTAACATTATAGTAGTTGAATAAACAGTTATCAACTGAGGGGCATATTGGAACATCAGGGGTGGGGTCAAGTAAAAATGTATCGTAACTTGCATTGTTTTGTCAACGAACTGAATGATAATTGAAGCCTTTCATTGTTTATGATCAATCTCCATTCAAAAGTAAGGTGACCATACACACAACCAACTAATTATTGATCATAAACAGTAATGATAATGAGTAATCTTGCCAATCATGAGTCTTAGTATGTATACAGTGCTTTCATTAAGGAATAAGTATAAGATTTGTGAATTCCACATACACTTTTCAAGATGTTTGTCACAATATTTGAATTTTATTATTTTTCAATAAAACCACAAAAAAAAAGACAATTTAGGATTTGCATGCAATAGCACGTCATTTTACCTTTCCTCTATTAAAGTCAACAGTGCAATTGCAGCAATCTACTTTTAAAACATTGAGATAAGGGTTAAATCGCTGAAGACATGAGTTTTCTCTTTTTCTCAAAATGATATTAGCTTGGCATCCTAATTATATCATACTTTAACAAATGTTGAAATGTAGTCCCAATATTTATAAATTAGACCACCTTCGAAATATAATATCAACTAAACAGTTAAATCTCATTGAAATTGTTGTATAATTTAAACTTAATTTCGAACATAAACTGAGCCTTACAACATGTTAATTTATTTTAATTCTTTCCTTCCTTTTTTATAATGAAAATAACAAACTACTCATGTTTTAAAATTATATTATGATGAGCCCCCTTGTGTCAATGATGCATAACAATATGCAGATCGGAAGCAATATGCCTTTAGGGAATTAAATGACACATTTAAAATTGTCAAGGACGAAATAATGTTGTACGAAATACCGATTCTTTCTTATTCGCAGAGGTGTCGTTCTTGAAACTCTCTTTATAGGCAGAGAGTGTTTGTTCAACGTATTTTTTCTATTAAAACCAGTTTTATCTCGGTTTGTTTTTTTCTTCATTTGTTTCGAACCAAATAAACATTTTAAATCACCTATGGTTTACTATTTGTAAGTGAGTGTAAAGAGCGGCTCTCTGCAAAGAAGATTGATCTACGCAGTTGGTATTCGCGAGTCACGCGATCAACAGTTTTAGCTTAGAAACAGTTCATATTTTAGATATACATGGATAAACATTATAAAATGCCTTCTTCACAAATCAAGACATCTCTTTGAACATGAAATAACATTCAGTAAGTTAAAATTGCCATTAAAAGGAGAATATTAGACGTCATTTTCATCTCGAACAGTCTGCTGCAAGCAGGTGCGCGTATGTAAACAAATTAGACTGTGCGACGTAAAGGCGTGTAGTTATCGCCTTTTGATTACATGTAGTATATAGTGTAAAATAAAGTATACCAGTCTAGCTAATAGGGACTGTTTTGTCTTCGTAAATAAAACAAAAAAACATAAATGCGAGTCAAAATAAAGAAACTGAAAATACCTAAAACATCGGAATATTTATTTAATTTTAGATGTGTCATTACTTAGTGTTTTTAAACAAACACAATTGTAATATATTCAAGACATCTTAATGTGTTTCTTTCTAATAATAATCCCCCCTCCCCTGTCATTTCCGAAAGTCTATTAAAAATAGAAGTCGCGGGCTTCTGCCCGGCGACTAATAATAATAATATAGTGTCCCTGCTCTAACCTATTAAAAGTGTATAAGACTTATATTAGTAGTAATGCTTGTGCGGGTCCTTTAACGGTTTGTTTTCTTTTATTAGAATTATGTGATTTTAAATAATCACACATTTTTCCAGTTCCTTTCTTCAGAAACTAAACATTACTGATTCTTATTTATTGTAAACACTTATTTTTAAAAATAAATAAAAACTTTTTACAAGTTCTCATCATTTGCTCATGACACAAGTTTTAAATACTTATATTAGCTTAATTTCTTGCAAAATAATTTCATTCGTTTCTCTAATAAAGTTATATATAATTCCCCAAAAGTTGAGTTTGACTTAGGGGGTATAACATATAGCCTAAATCTAATTTGCAATATGCCATAGTTTATTTAGTCTTTACTTAAATGTCTTAATAGTGGGTTCTTCAACTATCTGTGATAGGAGATTATTCCAAAAGTCTTGTGGAAGTTTGGTGTCTTTTGATATTTGAATCAAACATTTGGAATTGTTCTTGTCATACAACGTAATCTTTTATAAAAGGAAAGGTTTATAATACTGTAAATACGTTTTACCCAATGTTTTAGAAAACTGTGTAGCATGTATGTAGGACGAGAAATGCTTACTATGTTGACATGAATGTACTTATATATTTTCAGATGCCCCAGCAAAAGACAGACAAGGTGACTGTGTATTCACCTACAAAGATCTCATAAAACGTGCAGAAGACACTTTGCCTGCAGACGATTACAGATATTTAAGTAAGTTAACTCTACTTGAAGGCCAAACAAACTAACCAATTTAAAACAAACCCTGCTGCTTTTGAACTGAACACCGACCAGCGTCCATGCTTGTTCTCAATCGGCGTCTCTAATCAGGATGTAACTGCATTCCGAAAAAGTGCCAGCCTATGAATTATACACGTTTTTACGGTTTTCTTTTCTGTATAAGTAAACAAAACCCCCCATCAAAATCTCCCATCAACAAGCTTCGCTGCATCACACAAAAGCCTACAATTCCAAAAATACTAATGTACAGTTTTTGAATAGCACTCGGCGTGTTAGGATAATGTTGTGATATTTCATGTGTCGTCTACTTTTAAAACATCTTGGGATACAAATTGTTATATTTCAAAAAGTGGTTGTGTCTTTTTATGAGTAGTTAACCCTTTCCCTCACACGACAATTCTGCAGCAGACGACTTTGAACATGTTTTGTCAAAAATAAGAAAATCTCTATAATTGAATGGATAACCTATGACTAAAAGTGGAAAACATTGTGGCAAAAGGAGAAATTGCTTGTTTTGAGCAATTTCTACTTTTTGTCACTATGACGGTTTTCAAAAAGCTGTCTGCTGCAGAGGCGTCAGAAAGCGTCTATATGAGGGAAAGGGTTAACAGGGGCGTAGCTTTGCAATAATCAATGTGTAGGCCGTCTTGTGAGAAAATCAACATTGTGGACTCTGCGTAAAGTATCGACTCTGCGTAAAGTATCGACCCAGATCAGCCTAAGCATGCCACGCAGGCCTACCCGGATATACACTTTTCGCCTCCTGTGGATTTTCTGTTTCAGGAATCACTACTCTATACCTCTACCCCCCCCCCCCCCCCCCCCCCCCGCCCGTAAGACGGAATGAGTCGGCCGGATCAGCGCAGGCTGATCTGGTCGATACATTACGCAGATGTCTATCGCCGCAGCTGCATTTTGGGGCATTTTGAGAAAAAATGAGTAGGCACGTGCCTACAGTGCCTAAAAGGAGCTACGCCCCTGGTTAAGATCGATATATATTGCTCAAACCGAGGAACTTATATCCTCTTTATAACAATTTTTTCAAAATGTGTCTGTTACTTAATTAGGTGTATGTCGGTATTAAGGTGTCAATTACTATGAAGGTGTCAATTGCTTACGTGTCTGTTACTAAGGTTTCTGTTACTAAGCTGCCAATTACTAGTGTCCGTTACTAACGTTTCTGTTTCTATGGTGTATTTAACTAAGATGACGTCTGTCACTAAGGTGTCGTCTATTTAATATCTTCTGCATCAGGTGAAGCTGTTAATGAATTGTTTTGCCAAATACATTCCTATGATTCTCATTTCAGGTTTAGAACGGTCTTGGATAGCGTTGATGTTCACGGCAGCCGGTGTGCAGCTTTTCACCATACTTGCTTTGATCTGTGGACTGTGGCCTGGGGACTGTCAGAGTATCAAACGGTCCTCGCTCTACCTTATTGCTGCCATTATGTCACTTATATCAGGTAGGTTGGTCAAAGTCATTTCGGATTGAAATGCCTCATTTTCACCAGAAAGCAGCATGTTTTAGATTATTTCCAAATTATTTATTTTGAATGGAAAAAGGCTTATATATTAGTCACGCTAGATATCTGCTTCCTGTGGATAAAACACATACTCGCACGGTTTGTGTTAAAAATCCTAAGAGCAGAACCCGCACATCACAGTGCATGAACCCAGGACCTTTGCTACGAGAGGTCGACGCTCTACCACACCATTTGACATTCACAATGTGCTGCATCCTGGCGACATATTCTTTATACATTTCCCTAGTTTTAAAAACATTTCAAAAACATTAATGCATGTGCCCTTTATTCGGAAATATAATGTTAAATAACTGTTTTTCGCCTAAACGTAAAAACCTTGTGAAAATAATGGGACATTTGAATAGAAATAGCAGTAAGATATTGAAAAGGAAACTAATTCGTCGTAAGAAATTACTCATAACGATAATGAACGTTTCTTTCCATATATTTTACAATATTTTAAATATATCGTCAGTTCACGACAGCGTCCAAAATAAACGCCCTTAACCCTTTCCCTCATATAGACGCTTTTTGACGCCTTTGCAGCAGACGGCTTTTTGAAAACATAGTGACAAAAGAAGAAATTGCTCAAAACGAACAATTTTTCCTTTTGCCACAATGTTTTCCACTTTTAGTCATAGCTTATCCGTTTAATTATAGAGATTTTCTATTTTTTGACAAAATATGTTCAGTCGTCTGCTGCAGAACTGTCGTATGAGGGAAAGGGCTAAAACCCCAAGGAAAGAGAAACGACACCAACTATGCATGTATGTCGAGACGGTAGATATTCGCCGACACAAGGGTATGGCAAAACTTAGGCAGCATCTGTGTTGAGTCGCCCTTATCCAACATTATGCATTCATGGACAGCTTCATGCCGCGTAGATTGCTGGGAAAGTTTGTTGTGTGGACTGTGGAGTACTGATGTGAGCATGAGTAGGTGAACTGGCCGCCGTGATATGACTGAACAAGTGTTGAAATGGCGTTAAACCACAATCATTCATACTGTGTAGACCTAGAACAGACGCTGTTATGAAAGATCCGTTTTGTTTTCACCAAAACGTCAGTCTTCTAACGGCCGTTTCAACTGCTGCATTTACTTACTGCTTCGAAATTATAAGAACTTCTTAAACCTTTCCTACTAACAGCGAATTGCAGCAGACGACTTTCGAAAAATATAAAGAATATCGCTTTAAATGAAAATATAGTTACTGAATAGATTGGAAAACATTGTGATAAACGGGGACATTTGAGTAATTTCGTCTTTTGTCACAATGGCTCCAAAAGTTGTCTGCTGCAGATCCGCCTGTGTGTGGGAAGGATTGACCGCTGGCTTACACGGGTAAACCTTGACCACCGGCTATTACCGAATAGTCAGTTCACGAGTTCCACTGATAAAGTTCCAATTGAGTGTTGGTGAAAGGCGAATGTTGTAGGTCACAATAGCTGATCGAGCGTTGGAAATGTGTTGGAGAGTCAGTTTTCGAAATTATAACCTTTGATTGAGAGATATTTTAGTTATAGACTGAGCTCCTTTTTTCCCCCCAAATCAGACGCACCATGAACTGAAGATTCTGAGAATAAGTATTGAAACGTTCTATATTTATACCCCCAGATACATAGTATATGGGGGCTATATAGGAGTCATGCTTGTCGGTCGGTCAGTTGGTCGGTCGGTCGTTCCGTTGGTCTGTAGACATTTCTTGTGAACACTATTTCTCAGCAACCCTTAGTCAGAATTCAATATAACTTCACAAGAATGATTGATACCAAGCCTAGTTGTGTATATTGTCGGCGTGTTGCACTGGAATTATTTTTGAATGAGTTATGGTCCCTTAAATTTCTCATACATATGTATATTGTCAGGCACCAGCTGGGGGTATTCATCACCTTCAGTGATATTTCTAGTTCCGTTTGTTCTATCATTCCTATTGTATTAATAGTATCATCTTCTTTCAGCAATGGCAGGAATAGCAAGTGGAATCTGTTTCATTGCATCACGAGATTTAGACACCACCACGCGCGACACATACCCGGATGGAGTGGAAACAAAGTACCAATGGTCCTTTATGCTCGGTTGGATCGGGACCGGCCTGTGTATGGTTGAAGGGTTCATATTTCTAGCTGTTCTCAGAATGGACTACGATGACGTCAGTGACTCGGGAAGATACAGTACAATGTAGTCATGTCAACGATATTTAGATCTTAACCCGATATGCAATATTTAGACTATTCAAAACAGTAAACGTCTTGGGGAGTAGCTAATGAATGCAGGAGTCGGGCCATAAACAAACAGACATTCAGTGTTTTGCCACCAGGAAAAAATAGACCCCGCTATGAAGAGTGATTAGGCTATTCTCTCTTTCATAAGCGTCTACAGAAAAAACAAAAACTGAATATAATTAAGCATGTATTCTGACTTGAGCCAGCATTAATCTTTTCCAATATGGAATCACATCTGCAGCAGACGTTTGAAAACATTGTGACAAAAGGAGAAATTGTTTATAATTCTCACACATGATTAAAATTGGGTAAAATCGTGGCAAAAGGAGAAATTGCTCGTTTTGAGCAATTTCTTCCTTGTCACTATGTTTTCAAAAAGCCGTCTGCTGCAGAGACATCAGAAAGCGTCTACATGAGGGAATGACTTCAAACCTCTGAAGGTCAGTTTCCATGTGGCAAGATTTAATGTGGTTTTCAGAAAGTGCAATTTCTCCATTTACCAAGATGATTTCAAAGGTCATTCCAAAGAACCTTTTAAGTGAAAAAGGTTTATATGACTATATATTTTACAAAACATTGAAGAAAAATGAGCCATTGCTAACATTGAACATTTTGTAATATAATTACCACTACAGACAGTTGCTATAATTTACCAACGTTTTCGCTAATCTTGCACTTATTCCCAATTCTTCTACTCAACCCATTAAGTACTGCATTGTGAAAAGTTCCTGGTTAATGCCTACATGTACTTCAGTACTTAACCCTTTCCCACATACAACCAATTTGCAGCATACGACTTTGAAGATATCTGGGTTAAAGTAAGTTAATTTTTTATAAGTGAAAGTTTAATCATTAAAAGGAGTTGAAAGCATTGTGGCAAAAGGAGAAATTACTCGTTTTGAGCAATTTCTTCTTTTTTCACAATGTTTTCAAAAGTCATTTGCTGCAGAGGCGTCAGAAATCGCCTGTATGTGGGAAAGGGTTAATACCAATTTATACACCAGCAGTTCTTCTATAAACCTATCATAAACTTTGTAACCCTACACAAATGCATGTATCCCTTTTGGTTACATTAGATTATTTATATATTATATACTGGATATTCCAACCTATCCAAGGCACCAAAAACTTAGTATCAAATCGCCAGTTATTTAAATATTATAATTGATGTTCTCCAAGATAACCAATCAAAGGTACTTGCACAGTCTAATCTGGTCCTACACTGAGGCTTAAAGTAGCCAATTTGTTTTTGAATTTGTCAAGAATAGATAATACCTACATGCTCATGGGTATAGTAAAACTCAGTTATAACACAATATTGCATTACATACTTTACTGTCTTAAATTAGCCTGATGGGATTTATTTCAAATCATCTGGAAAGCCTATTTGACATATAATAAGAAAACTGGAAAGTATCCCATGAAACAAATTTACCCTAGTTACAAAAAAAAAAAAAAGCTAATTTTTGAAAAATGTTCTTACATTGTGTGCATGATATATATATATATTTATGACTTATATAATTATTAATTTACATGTAAGGTGGGTTGTGTACATTATTCATTAAACATCTGTGATGTTATTACTTTGTATATATATTGTTGAAAGTGATAGTAGATATACATGTCTGATCTTGACACATTTAAGGTCAATCAGGGACACTATATTACATTATAATATAGTGTCCCTGGGTCAATTAACAGAGCATTAACGAGTTCAGAAATTAAGCTTTACTTTATATATTAATAGTAATATGTATATTCAGTAAAAAGGAAACATTACCCATACGTAGATGACTTCAGATGCATCTACTGGGGTATTTTTGCCAAGATGTTTTCAAATTTGTCTACAGCAGGTATGCTGCATTTGGAAAAGTGAAAAGCTTATAACATACATGTACGTAAAATGTTATGTCATACCGTGATCATGTTTTATAATGGAATAAATCAATATTTGACCTTTGAGATGCCATGTTGACAGAATATTATTCAATTAGGTATCGATAGTGGTTAGATTGATATAATTCAGTCAGATGAAAATTAGTTTTCCCTTAAAGGCAGATTTTAGACATCTGTAGTAAACAAATATGCAATAAGAAAGAAGAACACAGGTCAAGTTGGTATGTGGATACATCCAGCTTCACCGTAACTTATTGAAATAAATTTTTGCTGCAGAAGTGGTAAAATAAATCGCTATGGAGGAAAGATTTGTCTAAATAATTCAGTTGAGTTTCACCTTTTTTCTTGGAATTTTAATATATATATATATGTGTGTTTTACATATAACAAAGAATTGACACAAATATAAATAACCAAGGTAAACTAACCAAGAGCCCTAGATAAGTGGAGTTTTGCATGTTACCTCCTTTTGTGACCCTCTAACCCTAAGTTGTGGGTAATCAAAGATTGTCTCACTGAGATGATTCTTTTGATTAACCCACAACATAGGGTTTGGTTGGATAATAAGAGAGATATTTTTGGGAAAAAGACCCCTCCTTATCTGGACCTCTGTTAACCCTTTCCCATATACAACAAATCTGCAGCAGATGACTTTGACATTATCTAGGAAAAAATGTAGAAATTCTCTGTAGAATCGAGTTCAAACAAATTGTGGCGAAATGAGAAATTGCTCATAATGAGCGATTGATCCCGCTGCCCGAATGATTTAAAAAGTCGTCTGTTGCAGATGTGTAAAAATGAGAGAACATGTGGGGAAGGATTAAGCAAAGTGTGTATGTTGTTTGTATAGATTATCCTAGTGCCGATAAAATGGATGTACACAACAATAAAGTAAAATACCAAAAAATGTCCTAGTTCCTGTGATTCTTAACCCTTTCCCACATACAACAAATCTGCAGCAGACGATTAAGAACATATCTATTAAAAAATATGGAAACTCTCTATAATTGTAGGTATAATTACTGAAAAAAGTTGAAAACATTATGGCAAAAGGAGAAATTGCTCATTTTGAGCAATTTCTCCTTTTGTCACTATGTTTTCAAAAAACGTCTGTTGTAGATCTATGCCTCAGAATGCGTCTGTATGTCGGAAAGGGTTAGCCATTTTACAACTCAGTACTGTCTGCTTTATTTGACACTTTCCTATATGAAACAATGGAATTAAAAGTCTCGACATTTGAACACAATATTGGCAAAAGTTTAAAACTGAGTCTGAGGGAAAAGGAGAAGCTGCAAACATATTAATATAAAGATTTGTAGAATTCCACAACTGCAGACGTATCTTAATACTGTTCTGTATGGAAAAGGGTTTATTCAACACTTTTTAATATTTCAACCCTTTCTCACAAAGAACAAAACTGCTGCAAATTATTACAAATGATCTTGGCAAAATATGGAAAATATTTATAAATGAAAGTTTGGAATCCTCATAGTGTAATCAGGAACTATATTTTCAAAAGTTGTCTACATCTTAGGCAGGGATAAGTTGATTGATTGATTGGGGTTTAACGCCGTTTTTAACAATTTCTCAGTTATATCACGGCGGCCAGTTCACCTACTCGTGCATTTCCTGGTTTTCTCACACCAGTACTCCACACAACAATCTTCCCAAGCAACTGGCTGCTTTTCCACATAGACTTAGACCATTGGTGGAAGACGAATGACGCATGTCGCATTGACTTTTGTCAATCATCGGAAAGAAAGTTGGCCAAGCCGGGATTCGTACTCACAACCCCTGGATTGACAGCCCGCGTCGCTACCGACTGAGCTACCGGGACTCGGCAGGCAGGGTTAAGACACTTCAAAATGGGATATATGTTAAGAAGAGAAGAGAAATATTCTGAACAAACTCGAGAAATATACATTGAGAAAGATTTATTTTTTTACAAACACAAATTGACCGGTGTTCTAGGAGAACCAACCCTATGATATTTGTGACAAGTGTAGACTAAGATCTCTCTTTGAGCACATGCTATTCAATCCAAGTTTTCTATGTTGTTTAAAACCTTTAATGAAGGTTTCTGTGACTTAAGCCTTACCGCATATAGACACTTTCCGATGCCTCCTCAGCAGATGACTTTTGAAAACAGTGTGGCAAAACGAGAAATTGCTCATTATGAGCAATTTCTCCCTTTGCCAAAATGTTTTCAACTTTATTTGATAATTTAACTCCCATTTATGGAGATTTTTACATTTCTGCCTAGACGTTTTCCAAGTCATCTGATGCAGATCATGAGATGTGTTGTATGTGAGAAAGGGTTAATAGCAGAGTGAAGAAAACATCAAACTGGAGGTTGATCGGTTTATACATGGATTTTAAATGCCCTATTGATGATTTTCCTGAATCTTTAGTTTCTCACCACTTTAACATGTTATAACAAGATGTGTTTGTGAAACACTGATGCCCCCGAATGGCAACATCTAGGTCAAAGGTCAAGGTCGCCAGGTCAAAAATGTTGGTACTGACAGAAAGGTCATGTCACAAGGAATACACATGTGAAATATGGTAGCCGTACCTGTTATGGTTCAAAAGTAGTGGTCAAAGTTAAAAAAAAAATCTAGAATGGCAACATCTAGGTCAAAGGTCAAGGTCGCAAGGTCAAAAATGTTGGTACTGACAGAAAGGTCATGTCACAAGGAATACACATGTGAAATATGGTAGCCCTACCTGTCATGGTTCAAAAGAAATGGCCAAGGTTAAAGTTTTTTTCGAGAATGGCAACATCTAGGTCAAAGGTCATGGTCGCAAGGTCAAAAATGTTGGTACTGACAGAAAGGTCATGTCACAAGGAATACACATGTGAAATATGGTAGCCGTACCTGTTATGGTTCAAAAGTAGTGGTCAAGGTTAAAGTTTTTTTCGAGAATGGCAACATCTAGGTCAAAGGTCAAGGTCGCAAGGTGAAAATTGTTGGTGCTGACAGAAAGGTCATGTCACAAGCTGTTATGGTTCAAAAGTAGTGGTCAATGTTAAAGTTTTTTTTTAGAATGGCAACATCTAGGTCAAAGGTCAAGGTCGCAAGGTTAAAAATGTTGGTACTGACAGAAAGGTCATGTCACAAGGAATACACATGTGAAATATGGTAGCCGTACCTGTTATGGTTCAAAAGTAATGGTCAAGGTTAAAGGTTTTTTTCGAGAAAGGCAACATCTAGGTCAAAGGTCAAGGTCGCAAGGTCAAAAATGTTGGTACTGACAGAAAGGTCATGTCACAAGGAATACACATGTGAAATATGGTAGCCGTACCTGTTATGGTTCAAAAGTAATGGCCAAGGTTAAAGTTTTTTTCAAGAATGGCAACATCTAGGTCAAAGGTCAAAAATGTTGGTACTGACAGAAAGGTCATGTCACAAGGAATACACATGTGAAATATGGTAGCCCTACCTGTCATGGTTCAAAAGAAATGGCCAAGGTTAAAGTTTTTTTCGAGAATGGCAACATCTAGGTCAAAGGTCAAGGTCGCAAGGTCAAAAATGTTGGAACTGACAGAAAGGTCATGTCACAAGGAATACACATGTGAAATATGGTAGCCGTACCTGTTATGGTTCAAAAGTAATGGCCAAGGTTAAAGTTTTTTTCGAGAATGGCAACATCTAGGTCAAAGGTCAAGGTCGCAAGGTCAAAAATGTTGGTACTGACAGAAAGGTCATGTCACAAGGAATACACATGTGAAATATGGTAGCCGTACCTGTTATGGTTCAAAAGTAATGGTCAAGGTTAAAGGTTTTTTTCGAGAAAGGCAACATCTAGGTCAAAGGTCAAGGTCGCAAGGTCAAAAATGTTGGTACTGACAGAAAGGTCATGTCACAAGGAATACACATGTGAAATATGGTAGCCGTACCTGTTATGGTTCAAAAGTAATGGCCAAGGTTAAAGTTTTTTTCAAGAATGGCAACATCTAGGTCAAAGGTCAAAAATGTTGGTACTGACAGAAAGGTCATGTCACAAGGAATACACATGTGAAATATGGTAGCCCTACCTGTCATGGTTCAAAAGAAATGGCCAAGGTTAAAGTTTTTTTCGAGAATGGCAACATCTAGGTCAAAGGTCAAGGTCGCAAGGTCAAAAATGTTGGAACTGACAGAAAGGTCATGTCACAAGGAATACACATGTGAAATATGGTAGCCGTACCTGTTATGGTTCAAAAGTAATGGCCAAGGTTAAAGTTTTTTTCGAGAATGGCAACATCTAGGTCAAAGGTCAAGGTCGCAAGGTCAAAAATGTTGGTACTGACAGAAAGGTCATGTCACAAGGAATACACATGTGAAATATGGTAGCCGTACCTGTTATGGTTCAAAAGTAATGGCCAAGGTTAAAGTTTTTTTCGAGAATGGCAACATCTAGGTCAAAGGTCAAGGTCGCAAGGTCAAAAATGTTGGTACTGACAGAAAGGTCAAAGGTCAAGGTCGCAAGGTGAAAATTGTTGGTGCTGACAGAAAGGTCATGTCACAAGCTGTTATGGTTCAAAAGTAGTGGTCAATGTTAAAGTTTTTTTTGAGAATGGCAACATCTAGGTCAAAGGTCAAGGTCGCAAGGTTAAAAATGTTGGTACTGACAGAAAGGTCATGTCACAAGGAATACACATGTGAAATATGGTAGCCGTACCTGTTATGGTTCAAAAGTAATGGCCAAGGTTAAAGGTTTTTTTCGAGAAAGGCAACATCTAGGTCAAAGGTCAAGGTCGCAATGTCAAAAATGTTGGTACTGACAGAAAGGTCATGTCACAAGGAATACACATGTGAAATATGGTAGCCGTACCTGTTATGGTTTAAAAGTAATGGCCAAGGTTAAAGGTTTTTTTCAAGAATGGCAACATCTAGGTCAAAGGTCAAGGCCGCAAGGTCAAAAATGTTGGTACTGACAGAAAGGTCATGTCACAAGGAATACACATGTGAAATATGGTAGCCCTACCTATCATGGTTCAAAAGAAATGGCCAAGGTTAAAGTTTTTTTCGAGAATGGCAACATCTAGGTCAAAGGTCAAGGTCGCAAGGTCAAAAATGTTGGTACTGACAGAAAGGTCATGTCACAAGGAATACACATGTGAAATATGGTAGCTGTACCTGTTATGGTTTAAAAGTAATGGCCAAGGTTAAAGTTTTTTTTCAAGAATGGCAACATCTAGGTCAAAGGTCAAGGCCGCAAGGTCAAAAATGTTGGTACTGACAGAAAGGTCATGTCACAAGGAATACACATGTGAAATATGGTAGCCCTACCTATCATGGTTCAAAAGAAATGGCCAAGGTTAAAGTTTTTTTCGAGAATGGCAACATCTAGGTCAAAGGTCAAGGTCGCAAGGTCAAAAATGTTGGTACCGACAGAAAGGTCATGTCACAAGGAATACACATGTGAAATATGGTAGCTGTACCTGTTATGGTTCAAAAGTAATGGCCAAGGTTAAAGTTTTTTTCGAGAATGGCAACATCTAGGTCAAAGGTCAAGGTCGCAAGGTCAAAAATGTTGGTACTGACAGAAAGGTCATGTCACAAGGAATACACATGTGAAATATGGTAGCCGTACCTGTTATGGTTCAAAAGTAATGGCCAAGGTTAGTTTTTTTCGAGAATGGCAACATCTAGGTCAAAGGTCAAGGTCGCAAGGTCAAAAATGTTGGTACTGACAGAAAGGTCATGTCACAAGGAATACACATGTGAAATATGGTAGCCGTACCTGTTATGGTTCAAAAGTAGTGGTCAAGGTTAAACTTTTTTTCGTGCAGACAGGCCAAAAACTACATCTAGGTCATAGGTCAAGTTCGCAAGGAATACACATGTGAAATATGGTAGCCGTACCTGTTATGGTTCAAAAGTTGTGGTCAAGGTTAAAGTTTTTTTTGTGCAGACAGACAGACAGACGTGCAGACCAACGTACAGACAGACAGACAGACAGGCTAAAAATGTCCAATCTATAAAATGAGCTCAGGCCTGATTGATTGATTGGGGTTTAACTCTGTTTTCAACAATTTTACAGTCACATCAAGCCAGTTCAACTAACCGTGTGTTTCCTGGCTTGCTCACACCAGTAATCCACACAACAATCTTTCAAAGCAACTGGCTGCTTTTTCACATAGACTGTTCGCCCATCAGTGGAAGACAACTGACGCTTGTCACAATGACTTTTATTAAAAGACAAAAAAAATGTTTGCTGAGCTGGGGTTCAACATCACAACCCCTGGAATGACAACCCGCATCGCTACCAACTGAGTTACAGGGGTTCAGCATGCAGGCCCAAATGTCAATGCCCATGATAATGGGGTTGGGTCACAGGAAAGCCCAAATGGTTTACAGAACTATGAGTTTTTTACTTTCAAATGTACCGACAGCCTATGATTCTTGTTTCTTGGATTTCATAGTTGAGAGCTGAGATTAGATCACTCTGGTTGTTGTTTCACCACAAGCTGAGAGTAGAACACTCTGGTTGTTATATCACAACAAGCTGAGAGATGAACACTTTGGTTGTTAATTCACCACATAATGGTTAGAGTAGAACAATCTGGTAGTGGTTGAAAATCCCTACAGAACAGCTGATGACATGCCTGATGCAAATATAGAACAGTTCTTGTCTGTAAGTTTAAACTGAGCTTCCTTGACAGTTGGTTTCTCCCTCACAGATGGACTCTTCCATTCCGCTTTTATCTGAAATAAACAAATAGAGATGAACATAACTGTTTACAACAAAGGTGTCTAAAGGAATGGTTCAGCTCATTTTATCTGTCAATTACCACACTACATGTATAACAAGAAACAGCTGAAGACGGTATGGCGGGTTGTCAGCAATTTGACCTTGAAAATCAACAAACCAAGTTCAAGGTCAAAGTAACCATAGAAATCAATAGAACCTGTTACCTTAAGGCAAAGTTTCAAGTTTGTAACCCTTTTCAGTGCTGAGATTTTGCCTCAACCTGAAACTTTAACCAAAATGTTGACGGACAGACATACTTATGGCGTGTATTTGTGGGATTATTTCCTTTGATGTTTGCTTGTGGCATGCAATTCATTCCGTAATTAACCCCCTTTTACGGAATGAATAACATTAATATGCAAATGAGATACCCGTTATTTATTTATTATACACCAAACCCCACAAGTACTCGTCTGTATGTACAGACGGACGGACATCGCCAATCTATAGACCGGAATTGCAAGAGCAATCTGGCTAAAAACAAGAGCTGTCAGAGAACTATTCCACCACTTAATAATTACTGAGATATGGATATGCATAAAAAGGACCATAATTAGTATTATACTACTTGAAGCATTTTATTGAAACTTTATACAACGCTTCAAGTAGTTACTGAGATATGGACTCTTATTAATGTAGTTGCATGTAAAACTTCAACCATAATTTCTAAGTAAAAAAGGACCATGATTAGCATAATATGTTGGATAGAGTTATCATACTTGATTGTTTACATAGGTGTGATAGTTGGGTAGGGTTGTATAATGTTTCAATGCAATGCATCAAGTAAATACTGAGATAAATATGGACTTTTAATTTAGTTGCACGAAAGATTTAACCAGAATTTCTAAGTAAACAAGTAACTGTAGGATTGCAAGCAATACCATAATCCCCTACCGGTTTGTATTCTAAGTCCAAAAAGGGGCATAACTCATAACAAAATTGACGAAATCCCATGAAACGCGAACTTGATCTGTGACACATGATTACAAAGCCATATACAAAATTTCAGCTCAATATCTCAATGCATGTAGAAAAAAAGTGCGGAAAACTGATTTGTCGGACTGACTGACAGATGGACTGACTGACAGACTGACTGACAGACTGACTGACAGACTGACTGACAGATGGACGGAGTGCAAACCTAATAGTCCCCTTCGGCACGCCGGTAGGGGACTAAAAAGGGCCATAATTTGCATCAAATGCAGGATAGAGTTATCCGACTTGATCAGTTTCTTAAAGAAGTTGCACACAAAACTTTAACCAGAATTTCTAAGTAAAAAGAGGGCCATAACTTGCATAAAATGCAGGATAGTTATCTTACTTGATAATCTAGATTGGTGTGATAGTTGGGTAGGGTTGTATAATGTTTCAATGCAATGCATCAAGTAAATACTGAGATGTACATGTATATGGACTCTTAATTTAGTTGCACGAAAAATTTAACCAGAATTTCTAAGTAAAAAAAGGCCATAATTTGCATCAAATGCAGGATAGAGTTATCCGACTTGATCATTTCTATTGGTGTTGTAGTTGGGAAGCATTGTAAAAAGTTTCAATGTTATGCATCAAGAAAATACAGAGATATGGACTCTTAATTTAGTTGCAGGCAAATTTTAACTAGAACTTCTAAGTTAGAAAAGGGCCATAACTTGCATAAAATGCAGAATAGATTTATTTAATTTTATAATCTACAAAGGTGAGATAGCTGGGTAGAGCTGTATAAAGTTTCAATGCAAAGCATCTAGTTAATACTGAGATATGGACTTCTTTAATTTAGTTGCACGCAAAACTTTAACCAGAATTTCTAAGTAAACAAGAGCTGTCGGAGGACAGCATGCTCGACTTTTTTGTGCTTGCCAATAAAACAAAACTTTTTTGGGTGATAGAGAAACCTTGGTTATCATATTATTTATAAGCAAAGTACTTTTTTAGTCGAAAAAGAGTCATAATTCTTACAAAAACCTTTACTGGATTATTCAATCTTAACTGTTGGTGGAGGTAATGTAGGTTAAAAGATTTTTGTAAGTGTTTAAGCTATATCTCTAGTTGTTTTGAAAAACATTGACTTGGTATGAAGACCTTAACCAAAATTATAAATAACAAGAGGGCCATGATGGCCCTGGATCGCTCACCTTAATTATACAATGTACTGCAATGCAAAACACATCAAGGCAATTATTCTGAATGCAACCTCCACAGTGTTAACAATATTTTCTTCATTTGGCCTTGTGATCTATATTTCTTTACCTGACATGGACTAGATATCATCAAGACAACATTCTGACAAAGTTTCAACTTGCTCAAATTAAAAATGCAGCCTCCAAAGTGTTTAACAAGATTTTTCTTCAATTTGATCTAGTGACCTAGTTTTTGACCCAGCATGACCCATATTCGAACTTACATACCATCAAGAAAAACAAGATTTTCCTTCAATTTGACCTAGAGACCTAGTTTTTGACCCGGCATGACCCATATTCGAACTTTGCCTAGATATTATTCAGCTCAACATTCTGACCAAATTTCAAGCTGTTGAATCAAAAAATGCAGCTTCTACAGTGTTAACAAGATTCCCCTTCAATTTGGCCTATTGACCTAGTTTCTGACCCAATGTGACCCATATTCAAACTTCAAATTTCAAACTGCTGGAGCAAAAATTGCGGCCTCTGGAGTGTTAACAAGATTTTCCTTCAATTTGACCTAGTGACCTACTTTTTGACCCGACGTGACCCATGTTCGAACTTGACCTAAATATCATCAAGACAAACATTCTGATAAATTTTAAACATGCTCAAGTTGAAAATGTGGCCTCCAGAGTGTTAACAAGATTTCCCTTCAATTCGACCTAGTGACCTAGTTTTTGACCTCATATGTCCCAGTTTCGAACTTGTCCAAGATTTTATGGAGATGAATGTTCTGAAAAACTTTCATGAAGATTAGATGCAAAATGTAGCCCGTAGAGTGTTAACAAGCTCAAATGTTGACGACGCACGACGGTCGGACGCCGGACAAAATGTGATCACAATAGCTCACCTTGCACTTCGTGCATAGGTGAGCTAAAAAAAGAAAGGCCATAATTCTTAAAGAAAACTTAACAGAGTTATGTACCCTTGTCTGTTGATGGAGGGAATGATGATAAGCTAAATCACTAATGGTTTTGAAAACAAGAGGGCCATGATGGCCCTGGATCGCTCACCTTAATTATACAATGTACTGTTATGCAAAACACATCAAGACAATTATTCTGAATGCAACCTCCAGTGTTAACAAGATTTTCCTTCGTTTGGCTTAGTGATCTATAAATTATTTTTCCTGATATGACCCATATTCCAACATGGACTAGATATCATCAAAACAACATTCTGACAAATTTTCAACTTGCTCAAAGTAAAAATGCGGCCTCCGGAGTTTGAACAATATTTTCCTTTATTGACCTTGTTTCTGACCCCCATATGACCCATATTCGAACTTGAACTAGATATCATTTAGACAAACATTCTGACCAAATTTCAAAATGCGGCATCCAAAGTGTTAACAAGATTTTCCTTCAGTTTGCCCTAGTGACCCAGCATGACCCGTATTCGAACTTGGCCTAGATATCATTCAGCTAAACATTCTGACCAAATTTAAAGCTGCTGTAGCAAAACATGTGGCTTCTACAGAGTTAACAAGATTTTCCCTCAATTTGGCCTAGTGACCTAGTTTCTGACCCAATATGACCCATATTTAAACTTGATCTACATATCATCAAGACAAACATTATGATAAAGTTTCAACATGCTCAAGTTGAAAATGTGGCCTCTAGAGTGTTAACAAGATTTTCTTTCAATTTGGCCTAGTGACCTAGTTTTTGACCCGGCATGACCCATATTCGAACTTGACCTAGATATTTTAAACACAAACATTCTGACAAAATTTCAAACTGCTGAAGCAAACATTGCGGCCTCTGGAGTGTTAACAAGATTTTCCTTCAATTTGACCTAGTGACCTACTTTTTGACCCGACATGACCCATGTTCGAACTTGACCTACATATCATCAAGACAAACATTCTGATAAAGTTTCAACATGCTCAAGTTGAAAATGTGGCCTCCAGAGTGTTAACAAGATTTCGCTTCAATTTGACCTAGTGACCTCGTTTTTGACCTCATATGGCCCAGTTTCGAACTTGTCCAAGATTTTATAGAGATGAATGTTCTGATACACTTTCATGAAGATTGGATGCAAAATGTAGCCTGTAGAGTGTTAACAAACTGAAATGTTGAGGACGCACGACGCACGCCGGACGGACGCCGGACAAAATGTGATCACAATAGCTCACCTTGCACTTCGTGCATAGGTGAGCTAACAAGAGGGCCATGATGGCCCTGGATCGCTCACCTTAATTATACAATGTACTGTAATGCAAAACACATCAAGACAATTATTCTGAATGTAACCTCCACAGTGTAACTGTTAACAATATTTTCTTCATTTGGCCTAGTGATCTATATTTTTTTTACCTGATATGACCCATATTCCAACATGGACTAGATATCATCAAGACAACATTCTGACAAAGTTTCAACTTGCTCAAAGTGAAAATGCGGCCTCCGGAGTTTGAACAATATTTTACTTTATTGACCTAGTTTCTGATCCAATATGACCCATATTGAAACTTGACCTAGATATAATTCAGACAAACATTCTGACCAAATTCCAAGCTACTGAAGCAAAATATGCGGCATCCAAAGTGTTCACAAGATTTTCCTTCAATTTGATCTAGTGACCTAGTTTTTGACCCAGCATGACCCATATTCGAACATGGCCTACATATCATCAAGAAAAACATTCTGATAAAGTTTCATCATGCTGAAATTAAAAATGCAGTATCCAGAGTGTTAACAAGATTACACTTTAATTTGGCCTAGTGACCTAGTTTTTAACCCGGCATGACCCATATCTGAACTTGGCCTAGATATCATTTAGACAAACATTCTGACCAAATTTCAAGCTGCTGAAGCAAAAAATGCGGCATCCAAAGTGTTAACAAGGTTTTCCTTCAATTTGACCTAGTGACCTAGTTTTTGACCTGGCATGACCCATATTCCAACTTGGCCTAGATATCATTCAGCTCAACATTCTGAACAAATTTCAAGCCGCTGAAGCAAAACATGCGGCTTCTACAGAGCTAACAAGATTTTCCCTCAATTTGGCCTAGTGACCTAGTTTCTGTTCCAATATGACCCATGAACGTGACCTAGATATCTTTAAGACAAACATTCTGACAAAATTTCAAACTGCTGAAGCAAAAATTGAGGCCTCTGGCGTGTTAACAAGATTTTCCTTCAATTTGACCTACTCACCTAGTGACCTACTTTTTGACCCGACGTGACCCATGTTCGAACTTGACCTACATATCATCAAGACAAACATTCTGATAAAGTTTCAACATGCTCAAGTTGAAAATGTGGCCTCTGGAGTGTTAACAAGATTTCCCTTCAATTCGACCTAGTGACCTAGTTTTTGACCTCATATGGCCCAGTTTCGATCTTGTCCAAGATTTTATGGAGATGAACATTCTGATAAACTTTCATGAAGATTGGATGCAAAATGTAGCCTGTAGAGTGTTAACAAGCTCAAATGTTGATGACGCACGACGGACAACGGACGGACGCCGGACAAAATGTGATCACAATAGCTCACCTTGCACTTCGTGCATAGGTGAGCTAAAAAGTGGAGTGGTATGAAAAACTTAATCAAAATTATAAGTTGAAAAAGGGCCATAATTCTTTCAAAAATCTTGACAGAGTTATATACTCTTGTCTGTTGATAGAAGTATTGATGGTGAATAAGTGTTGTAAGTTTCGAAGCCATATATCTGTAATGGTTTTGAAATAAACAGAATTGGTACAAAAAAATTACCAAAATTCTTAGTAAAAAATGGCCATAATTCTTACAAAAACCTTGACAGAGTTATGTACTCTTGTCTGTTGATGGAGGTAATGATGGTGAAAAAGTGTTGTAAGTTTCAAAGCAACATCTGTAATGGTTTTGAAAAAAAGTAAATTGGTACAAAAAACTTAACTGAAATTCCATGTCAAAAAAGGGCCATAATTCTTACAAAAATCTTGACAGAGTTATGTACACTTGTCTGTTGATAGATTTATTGATGGTGAATATGTGTTGTAAGTTTCAAAGCAATATGTGTAATGGTTTTGAAAAACAGTAAATTGGTACAAAAAACTTAACCAAAATTCTAAGTAAAAAAGGGCCATAATTCTTACAAAAATCTTGACAAGAGTTATGTACTCCTGTCTGTTGATGGAGTTAATGATGGTGAATAAGTGTTGTAAGTTTCGAAGCCATATCTGTAATGGTTTTGAAAAAAAGTAAATTGGTACAAAAGACTTAACCAAAATTCTTAGTATTTTTTTACTAAGAATTTTGGTTAAGTCTTTTGTACCAATTTACTTTTTTTTATCCATAATTCTTACAAAAATCTCAACAGAGTTATGTACTCTTGTCTGTTGATGGAGATAATGATGGGAATAAGTGTTGTAAGTTTCAAAGCAATATCTGTAATGGGTTTGACAAAAAAGGGAATTGGTACAAAAAACTTAACCAAGGTGTGACACCAACGCCGACGCCGGGGCGAGTAGTATAGCTAGCCTTTTCTTCGAAAAGTCGAGCTAAAAAAGGGCCATTACTTGCATAAAATCCAGGATAGAGTTATCTAACTTGATAATCTTTTAAATTAATCTACAAAGGTGTGATAGTTAAGTAGGGTTGTTTAAAGTGGCAATGCAATGCATAAAGTAAATACAGAGATATGGACTCTTAATTTAGTTGCATGCAGAACTTTTACCAGAGTTTCTAAGTAAAAAATGGGCCATAACTTGCATAATATGCAGGATAGAGTTATCTAACTTGATAATCTACATAGGTGTGATAGTTGAGTAGGGTTGTAGAAAGTTACAATGCAATACAATTGTAGTATTTAAGTACTTGCATGCAAAACCTTAACCAACGCCGATGCCAACGCCGACGCCAGGATGAGTAGTATAGCTCACATATTCTTTGAATAGTCAAGCTTAAAATGTATGGTAAAGGACGTACAGACAGCCTAGCAAGAAATGATTTCTGCATGACATCCTCATATACAGACTGGATTTTGGAATCAACTTATTGAAATTATATATATAAAATAAATGAATTATAAGAGTATCGCTTTCCCTCATATAAATGCTTTCTGACGCCTCTGCAGAAGAAATTACTCGTTTTCTCCATTTGCCACAATGTTTTCCACTTTACGTCATAGCTAGGTTATCCATTCAATTGTATTATATGTTATTTTTAGATTTTAACCCAGACTGGCACCTGTGGTTTGAAATGGAAAAGTCTATAGTAATTGAATCACCTGGCCATGCACATCTCTACAATAACCACTGTCCAATCCCCTAACTTCCAAAGTTACATCAGACATATACTGTAATACTCTCCAGAGGGTGGAACCGTCCTCATCCTCCGGTCCACAATCATTATTCACACCTATAATACAGCTTCCATCCTTGATGTTACAAACGTAATTTTTAACGTATGAAATGAAATTAATCAAGTCGTTCACTGCCATGCCAATATCCATTAATAGAGATATATTGTCTATTATAAAAACCGGTTTCAGTGCACCGTCACAGTTATCTATGGTGGTTTTAACAACTTGGTACAACTTTCTTGCGTTGACGGCACCTGTGTCACTAATCACATCACTCCATGGATTATCACCCTTTACCTCTCTGTTAACTGATTCACCTAGATGCTTTAGACCTTCTAGAAAGACTAATGTCGATTTCTTTCTTTCCTCTGTGAGATTTGAACCTGTTTTATTCCCGACGTTGTTAAAGTGTGTAAAACTTTGACAGAAACTAAGCAGAAACACTCTGTAGTCATTTTTCAAGTAGTACGAAATAGCGTGATGAAAAACGAAACCTGAATCCGCCTTGGATTCACAAACACCAATGCATTTACACTGTTTCAGACAACAAGATGATGTTGTCAGGAAATTGTTTAAATCGGTAAACATCTTTGGTTTCGTTTAGGTACGATCTGCATGTATGATCGGAAATGTCCCACCAAACGCTTATTTAACCATTGCTTTTGCGTTTGTTTCACACGGAGTAATAATTAATTTCCGAATACCTTGATGTAACCCCACAACGGATTAAGTTTCAGTTCGTAGAAGCTAAAATTGTCCGTTTTGAAATTTAGAAGAAGCACTTCTCTTGCACTGTTTCATTGAGATTTGATGTCTGAGACGTAAAAAGAATATTTGCTTTCTGTTTCAATATTCCTGTATCTTTGATGTGCATTCGTTTGTAACGGGTTAACTCGGCCTTTTTCCAACTCACCCCAATCCCTTCCCCGCCCCCCCCCCCCCCCCCCCCCCCCCCCCCCCCCCGAGTCAATTCGGCCTGTTCTGCAGTTTATAGGACAGTGCTAGATAACTTTATCGAAATTTATCAAAGAAATACGGCATTATATTCGTCGTAATTTGACCATTTGTCGTAAAAAGGGAAAATGAAAAGAAAAGGAATACATGCTTATCATTGTTTAATTAAGAAAAATAATCAAACAATAAATCACACATTTATATATAACATAACTATGAGTTAAAAAACAAAAAACGATTTAAGGAAAATATGTAGGCGGAAATGAGCTAAAAATAATATTATATGAATAGAAAGCATTGACTTTTGAAAACATTGTGGGGAAAAAACTCGAATTAATTTAACTGATATTGTTCTTCTAAATTGCTTAACCAATCATCTCAGGCTCCTGTACAGTTGACCGAACACTATAAAGAGATCCACAAGCTCTCAGAAACACTGCCGTTGGCATTTAGTTGTCCATATAACGGGCCCAATTTAGCTGAAGTCGTTCCTCCAGACGCCGCGTTACCCCTCGACGGTCACGTTTGAGGTCAACACTCCTCAATGACAGTCCATCAACGTGGCCTCGCGTCTCATCAGCCTGTGGTACCAGACGGCAGAACCTGCGTCCACACATACCAACCTTGCTGTTAATACGATGATGCCAGGCTGAAAGTAGAACATACTTTCAAATTTAAACAAGGAACAAACTTCAAAATAGAATATCAATGAACACACAAGCACTATTAGAAAAGACGTTGTGGATGATCGCTATCTATTTACAGTAGAATGATTTTGTATATTTGATGATAATATTAATAATGATAATATATATTAGTTACATAATTGCTATACATCTGCTATTAATCTGCTTTGTGGTGTTCAAGAGTCATATTATATGTTATTGTGCCAGTAATGAAATACGTTGAAGTGTGTACTGATATTGGGATGTATAAGATCGGAATATATCTACATACATTCAACGTCGTTGTTCGTTCTCACAGTCTGGCGGAAGACACACCATGACGAAACATCGAAGATCGGATGATCGAACCATTGTCTTTCTATATAGTGTACAAGTCGTTGTATGGCTAGCTGGAAGGAAGGGTAGCGCCATCAGCTGACGGGTGTAGTCGTGCATACCCGTGCGTTGTTGGTAGGTGGCCGCCAAGCCATACTGTTGGACGTGTCGCCACACCGCTTGGTTCCAGTGGAAAACACAGCCCTTGATAGGAATTCCTGGGAATATGTCTCTTATGGCTCTCCATGCGGCTTAAAAGAAATGTGTTTACAATTGTATATAGATATACATATTTTATTGGTGTAGAGCACATTTATGTTCAGCTGTCATATGTTTTATATTTACATAATGATAATTGTATCTTTATTATTATGCTGTAAATCATTATTATTATTTTGATCATTATTATAAAGATTATGAATGCAAATTGTCCAAATATACTTACTTAGCGAATCTTAAAAGAGATGGTTAAACTTATGAATGGTGCTATAAACTTTCAAATGTATTGTCAATTTTGGCGAATCGAACTGATTTGAATTATATTAAGCTCGCCTGCTTCAAAATCTATAACGAATCATTCTACTGCCGTTTGCCCGAGCTTATCAACAAGAACTCTAAAAACCTAAATAAACAAAAACAATATATGATTGAAAAATGAAATTTACATCAATATATAGAAACACATGGATCAAGATTAGTATGCAATAAGATAAAGACAAAGAGAGTGGTATATATCTTGATTAAATCTTGGATCTGTGAATAAACGGTTTTTGGTCAAATCTGCCTGTAACCCACTCGCTAGTTTTCTAGTTTGTTTTAATAAAACAAAACATACATTGCTCCTTAACATAACACCTTCTGATTTGATTAAGAAATAATAGTAGCTGTTACCTCAGTGTAGTCGGCAATTGTCTTCCGTGACAGGATGCAGAATGCTAGCGGAAATTGCTGAGTCAGACCATCGACGAAGGCGTGAATTGGAAAAAGCTGATCTTGCAGACAATGCCGCACCTCTAATAGTCCGACTTTTTGTCTTCTTAATTAATCAATAAAAAGAAATTACCTTAAATGTGCCGTCCATATACCATCGTTTCGCGGACTGTAACAAGTTGAGCTGTTTCTCAGTGGCAAAAAGAAAATGTCGATGTGCGTCCACCCGAATGTCCCCGATCAGAAATCCCCGCACTGGAGAAAACTTGATTAATCTGCAATTTAAAAAAATAAGATTTATCTTTTGTCATAATTGTTCACTATTTCCCAACCAAAACAAACTATTTCTCCCTTTTCCTTAATTGTACGTTCATTTTGAGAAATTATATCAGGGTATATTAAGAAAGCCGCAAATTGAAGTTTACCTCAAATTCTAAATCATTAGGCTCCTCAGGCATCTTCTTGGCACGGAATCTGTTTGTGACCCTCTTTAGCAGTGGTTTCTTCGGCAGTAGGATGTCGTTGTTTTTTCCGTATCCATCATGGCGTCATCCACTATGTCCATAGCAGGGCGGAACACATTTACTCAAGCATCTTCTTTAATCTGATAATAAGCACAATAATACATTTAGGCAAACATATGGAGTTTTCAATAGAGTTGAGAACATTGTGGCAAATGGATTATTAGTGTTGATTAAACCATTTTTTTCAGCTTAAAGACCCTTTGTCAACAAATAAACTTTCCTGTATAGCAAAAAGATGGAGTTTTCAACGATTACAATTAGATTTATTAAAACGTTTCCTACCCTTACTGAAATCACTGCCTTCAGTCGACGACCTAAATCAGCTGGATGGACGTGGTCCGTATGTTTCGCCTCGAACCTGTCTCCTTATGTCGCACTCTAACTGCAACGAATGCGTTGAAAGGCGGTGATGACTTGATGACTTATTAACATATTTCCTTTTTGTCATATTGTTAATAAAAATATAACTATTATGATCATTGACTCTGTCTGTCTTTAAACCGCAAAACAACGTAAGAATAGTAATTTTGAATCATTTTGATTACTTACACTAAGTTCGAGCACTGGAGGTCCGTCTTCATCTTCTGTGATATTCTCTCTGACCAGGCAAGGCTTACACACGAATGTCAAGACCCCACTATTCTTAACAGCATCTCTGTACGTCATCAGCAAAATGCCTATATATTTTAAAATAGTTATTATTTCTACTTTTACAGAAAGTTTGTTCATAAACAGTGATTACAAACTCGTGATTATACTTTCATTACATATCAAAATATAGTAACAAAATAAGATTTGACTATATTAGCAATTTCTCCTTTTCAAACAATGTTTTCAAATGTCGTCATTATGATATATAAAACATTGTGGTAAATGGATAACACATTATGAGTAAATTGAGAAAACAGTGTGGCCAATGTAATTTGCTTTTATTTCGCTTTTCAGCAATGTTCAATGAATCAACTTTCAATAAAAAAAAGTTTGATTCAGTCCTATCAACCCACAGTTATCTAATTGCAGACACTATAGAACACGCAGACAACCAGTCAGATTGTCCCCCTTGCAACAGCCAATGCAATGCGTGTTGTTTTGCGCCGCTTTCAACCATTTTTTAGTTATATCACGGCGTTTCCTTGGTAAATTGCCGGTGCTACTGGTCCAGTTATCCTGACACCAGCCAGTCAGTCGTAATACTAACCCCGCCAAGGTTACCAGTTTTAAAGTATTTGGTTTCACCCGGCTGGGGATTTAGCCCGCGACCTCCCGCACCCGAGGCGGACGATCTACCACTACACCACCAATCAAAATATTCCATTTATTATGACAGATCGCAGACTTATTCTCTGAATAAGAAAGCATCGTGAACAAAATATTCTACTAAAAATTATTAATTTATTTTCTGATTCAACCAATTGAACTGAACTTGTGCCGAGCCCCGGTAGCTCAGTCGGTAGCGAAGCGGGCTGTCAATCAAGGGTTGTGAGTTCGAATCCCGGCTCGGCCAAAATTCTTTCCGACGATTGACAAAAGTCAATGCGACATGCGTCATTCGTCTTCCACCTTTGGGCTAAGGCTATGTGGAAAAGCAGCCAGTTGCTTGGGAAGATTGTTGTGCGGAGTACTGGTGTGAGAAAACCAGGAAATGCATGAGTAGTTGAACTGACCGCCGTGATATAACTAAGATTTTTTTTAAAACGGAGTTAAACCCCAATCAATCAATCAATCAATGAACTGAACTTACTAGAGATAAATGCTACACTGTTCAATTAACCTTTTCAAAACTTTTGAAAACAGTGTCAGTATAAAAGGAGAAACTGCTCATACTGAGCAATTTCTCATTTTTTACACTACGTTTTCAACTATATTCAATAAATATACTTTCGTTTATAAATATAGTTCTCATTTTTACTAGATATTGTCCAATTCGTTTGTTATATGTGGGAAATGATTAAAGTGTTCTATATCAAGTGGAGTTATAAAAGTATCGTGTAACGCGTTAGCACCAGAAAAATGACATTTTTCATTTTCGGATAAGATTTTCTACATCATCATCATTAGCACCAGCAGCAACAGCATACGATCAGCATCAGCAGCGTTTACCGTCAAAATGAGCCCCCTGGTCATGATCAGTTCCTTCATCAGCATCTTCGTCAGCATCATTGTAATTGTAAAAGGGTCACTTTTGTTGTGAATTGGTGAATAGTAATCACCCTGTATAAACATAACCTGGTCAGCAATTTCGTGAGCTGATTTAGCTCATGCGTTTAGTCAGGGACGGTTTGGTTTAGTGTAAGTTAAGTCCTGAAAGGAGAAGGTTCCTTAATTCAAAATCAATCTTTTAGAAGGAAATTAAAAATATACGTAAGTTGTGCCATTATTCTTTGTCTCAGGTATACGTGGGCCGTCTGTTTTACTATATATATGATTTGATTGTCGTGGCGCTTGGGGTTAGATAGATTGGATTGCAATTCAAACAATTCTTGAAATTATCCAAGAACCGAAGAATTATTAAATTTTTATATAAGATATGTCATAGAATCAACTTTCAAGGCAGTATTATAAATATTACCTTGAAAGTTGGTTAGCTAAGACAGTCCAGGCGTCCGCCGAATTTAGACGAGTTTTATACCTAACCCATTCATTGGCGGACAAGCGCTACTTTTAAATTGTCATATTAAGTTTGTTTACAAGCGCAGGAGCACTAGGTGAGATTCCATTAGTAGAGTGTTACAAAAACAAGGTAGTAATTTTTCTGTTTATGTTTTGCCAAATGATTGATTGAACATAAAAGGCTAAACAATCTCAATCAAAGAATCGAAGGTTAGGGTATCGGGAAAATACATTCGTCCCGGGTCCATTCGCCCTAATTTTAGTTTTGGCTCATTAATCATACCGCCGAGCCAATATGTAATGTGGTACATGCTTTTACTCGCAGCTCCTTTTTCTCTCAATATTTCGACGTTAAATCTATATACGGTTCTACGAAATTCTGGAGAAAAGAATAAGAATAATCTTGAGTTAGTCCAACTCGAAATCATTTAGACATTCACTTGCTCGTTTTATCTGGTTATTTATTTTGCAACCGACTTCTAAATAGTAAAAATACCCTGTTGAATTTTCCTTTCGAATTTATCCGACCAGCGAGGTCAATTTTATCATGACATTAACATCATTGACAGCTATTGCAATGATTAAATAATTCATAATTTAGCTTTGAATTGAGTCTCAAAAATATATACAACATTCTTCTTTACCACTTTAATCCATGAACAATTTAAACCATCCATCATTTTATTTTGCAACACTTGGTAAAATTGGTGTTCACATAATGAAATTTAGGTAGAAAAATAAATAAATGAAATATAGCCCCAACTCCCACTGTATACATGCCTTCAAATATACTTTTTGTATTCATGAATAGGATTTCTAATTATAATTTTTTTTAAATATTTGATTCGGGTATATTACCATTTTCAGTAAACCTCAATTCGATTAGACAAACTGACAATATAATTTAGATCATTCTATAATACTAATAGCTGGATTAAAAATGGATTAAAACAAACAAGAGTAAGAACTAAGATCAATCATCATTTGTATTGACATTTGCTCTACATAAATGGTTAAATGTAATCCCATATATATGTGAATATTGGGTTGACATACAAATGCATTCACTAGATTTGAATTGAACATTTCCGAAAAAATTCATAGTCTGGATTTGCGAAAGCAAAATAATATCAAAATGAAAAATGAGCATTTATATGTGATGTCTTTCTATGAAGACTACCTTTTCTCCAGTGACTTTCCACTAGCACTGTAGAAATCAACTGAGAAATGTTGAAATTTTTTCTGACGACGTCAAAAGAATTATTTAGTGTAATTCTTTGAATGGGGTTAACCTAACAATCTTTGAAGAAAACCTTAAATTACAGACAAACCAAGTGTGTATGTTGGAATTGGCCAACATCCTTACAGACAATTCCAGTCTGTCTTCACAAGAAAAGTTGAATTTTCCACGGCCCAAGATATATAAATATTATTACAAGCCAGGGATTAGAAAAACTCCTTTGTGGAATTAATCTATATAAAGCTGCAGGACTAGATTGCATGAAGCCCAGATTACTAAGAACTCTCCAGTGAGATTGCTCTACCACATAATAAGTTAATTCAAAAAATTAAAGCTTATGGAATAAAAGGGAAAGTACTCGCCTGGATCCAAGATTTCCTATCAAACAGGTGACACAAGAAATGGTCTTAAACACTGTACATTCAAACATAGTTCCTGTTCTCAGTGGTGTACCCCAAGGGAGTGTTTTGGGACCAACACTTTTTCTAATCTACATCAATGACCTCCCTGAAGTCGCGGAGACAATAGTCAAACTATTTGCTGATGACACAAAAACATACAATGTCGTTAACTGTCAAGCTGATCATGAGCTCATGCAAAGAACTACAGATCAATTTAGTGACTGGTCTCATACATGGGACCTTGAATTTAACTCAAAAAAATGCAAAAGACTACATCTAGTTAATAACCAACAAACAGGAGACTATTTTACCAAAGGCAGAGACTTAAGCAGAGAATCCATCACTAACGTAGAGGAAGAAAAATACCTAGGAGTCATCGTAGATAAGAATTTATAATTTCATTCTCACATCACAACGAAAATTAAAATAGCCAACAGAAACCTAGGAATCATCTTCAGAATCTTCACCTATAGATATGGATAAAACTATATTCCTACATCTTTACAAATCACTGGTCAGACCCCATCTGGAGTATGCGAGCACGGTATGGTCTCCACATCTGAAAAAAACACCAAATTGCTATTGAAAATGTCCAAAGACGAGCAACCAAATTACTATCCAATTTACAATTTCAAACCTACACCGAGAGACTAATATATCTAGGAATTCCATCTTTAGAATACAGAAGACTACGAGCGGACATGCTACAAATATTCAAAATAATGAACAAGTATGACTCAACATCAAATGAGGACTTATTAATACTCTCAAAATACACAAGAACAAGAGGCAATAGTCTCAAATTATTTAAAAAACAACCGAAAACAGACATACAGAATAATGCCTTCAGCATTAGGACCGTGGACCCTTGGAACTCGCTCCCAGACGATGTAGTTACAGCTTCGAGTGTTGACTCCTTTAAATTAAAAATAAATTAAATAAACACTGGATAAATCACCCTTCTAAATTCAACCCACGCTGCCACTAATTGTCAAACAATACAAGTAAAAACACACTAGATGGACCATTAGAAGCCCTAGGCTTTTCGGCGGTCTCGGAACCGTAAGTAACCATACTCACCACCATATCCAGGAAGACATATGACATATGGCACAGCCACTACTTGAGAAGTTTAGAGCAATGCTATATTGTTACCTCTGCATACAAGAAAGGAACCTTGCCAGTACAGCAAACTACACATTTGCTTTCGTCAGAAGGAGCATTAACATTGGTTCTGCCGAAGTAAAGGAGCAAGCATACATGTCCCAATGTGCACTGTATGGGACCCTTTTGACAAGAATGAAATCAATTATTTAGTTAAAATAGTACAAAGACAAGCTGCTTGCTTCGTGACAAACCGATACAGAAACCACCTGTGTTTGAGAAATGATCCAGGATGGCAAGAGGGACACCAGACTTGCGATGATGTACTGTCGATAATGATCTGGAAGCCTGAGGCTGGTCCCCCCCTCCCCCAAAACATATTTTCAAGGAACATGCACTGAAGGACTTTCCAAATGTATACAGTCGTCTTGCTTTGATTACAGCAAGGGGTAATTCTATCTTGAACCAATCATCATTGGAACAACCTGCCACTTTATATTGTGCATGCTGGATCCATTGAGTTTTTTATATAACATGTGATTTTACCAAGTCCTGTTGTTAATTTATCATAGACTTAAATAAATGTCTCTTTAAGTCATCATGGGACGCCGCTCGAAAAAGTACTGACGTTCAACGATATCTTCAATAATGTTAATATGTTTATCAAGATAGAGCATAAATGGTCATTTATTGAAGACTAACTAGTTTGTCTGTTGACCCAATCAAGGTTTTTCACCACATAGTATCAGTACAGCCATAGCCATGGTGTTGTGTTTGTCTGTCCTACTATCTGTATTGCCAGGCCTACAGCTGTCCTTCTGCTTATTCAGATGATTTGTAAAATAGTTGCTAAAATGTCTTATTCAGGTAGAAATCATGGCCTACGCATTTCCTGAGCTGGATATTTCAGATATACCTCATATTCTGTTAGAAATATTTAATCTACAAGTATCCGAGAGTTTCCTAAAGACACCTGAGGTAAGTGTATTTAACCCTTTCCCACAAACAACATAATTATGTGCAGCAGTAGACTTTGAAAGCATCTGACAAGGCGAAAAAGTTGAAAATCTATAGATATAAATGAAGGTACAATTACTGAAAAATGTTGTACAACATTCTTGCAAAAGAAGAAATGTCTCATTTTGAGCAATTTCTTATTTCTCACAATGTTTTTCAAAAGTCGTCTTAGTCAGAGAGTGTCTATATTTTGGAAAGGGTTAAAATTCCTTCTGGAATTTATTTTCAAAACATTTAAATAGAAATCACCGATGATATTTAATTTTTAGCTTGACTTTTTGAAGAATAATGAAGCTATTGCACTCATGTAGGCATTGGTTTAAGTTTTTTACAAACACTAATTCCTTCTATACCATCAAACATACTTAATTCAAATGGCATACTTGTTTCTTATGACAATATAGACAACTGCAGCAGGTCACATAACTCTGTCATATTTGTATAGCTATCTATGCCCTTTTTTGGTCTTGAATTTAGTCACAAAAACCTTAGTTATTTCTTTGCCATTTCTGAATATTTCTTCATCAAACTTTTAAACTATTTTGTTTATGACAACAGGGTTGTGATGCAACCAAAATCTTTGTGTCCAGGTAACATTTGATAAAGCTATGCCCCTTTTTGTGTCACCTGCGTAGCATGGTAGGCACTTAGGGATTACTTTTTTTTTTGTCCGGCGTATGTCTGTCGTCACACTTTTTCAAATAACTTTTTTTCTACTCAAATGATTACATTGAAACTTCTGACAAATGTTTATAACAATGTGTGTGATGGGTGATATCAGAGTTATTGCCCCTTTTCTGTCAAAAAATAAAAATTCTGACAAGGCCCCAGCAGGTGACACACGTACTCCGGGGAGCACTCCATTCTAGTTGTACTTAGATTTTATAATTTTGTCATTTCTTAATATTTCTTCATCAAACTTTCAAATTATATTGCTGGTGACAACATGGTCACCATGCACCCCCTCTACCTGTAAGGCTGTACCACCCTCCCCCTCCCCCATCCCCCTCCCGAAGAAAAAAGAAATATCTCAAATTTTTAGCTTAACTGTTTGAAGATTAAAGACAGACTTTTGCACTAGCTTTGCATGTAATGTACATTTACAAAAGTCTAAGAACAAGTTTCTTTTACATTAATTCTTACACAATTACACGATAAACAATGTTCTTAAGACATGAAACCCATTTTACTGACAAGCTTTTGAATAGTCCAGCTTGCTATCATGAGACAGCTTTGGTTTTTATTCAAGTCGGTGTACTCAAGAAACTTATCTTAATTTACAAAGAACTTACATAATTTGACGATTGAAAATATAATGTATTGGGATAATGTTTGAGAAAACATCCACTTTATTCAATCTGTATTTTTTTATTTTCCAGTCTTCACAATGGCAGAAAATGCTGGCCCATATGCTGTGTGTTATAACGGAATGTCCAGAAGATTCCTTCTTAAAGGTTGTATAACAGTTTCCCACATTGAGAACAATCTTAAGCAGATGACTTTTGAAAACACTGTGGCAAAAGAAGAAATTCTTTATATCATGAGCAATTTCTCCTTTTTACACAATGTTTCAAAGTTTTAAACTACTAAAAACTGTTGCTTTCAGTTCTACAGGTTCTCAATATTTTTGCTAAGATTATGTTATCAAATGCTTCAGATTAATTGTATGTGCACAGTGGGAAAAGTATAACATTTGTGTCGTCTTGCTGCGACAAAGTTGTGAAAGCGAGACTAAGGTGTTGCTTTTCTCTTGGCGGTGTCAATGATCAACGTTCGTGTTTCGGTATTTTTACATTTCTCAATAAGTCTGCCATAGGCTCTCAAATTCGGATCAAAGATACATCTAGTACCCTACGTCATATTTATGGTCAAAGCAGATGATGGCGATACATTTAATTACGCATTATTCTTGGATATTGAATGTCTCCTAAATTCGTATTTAGGCTGTTCTAATAATCAATAAAGGGGCTCAAAAAACAATTTCTCCATTTGCCAAATGTTTTCAACTCTTTCAAACAATTTTACTTTCACTCACAGATTTTTGGTTTGTCTAATTTTTTGGGGAAAAAGACGAGCTATTGTCGTCTCTTGAGTTTGGTGGCGTTGGTTAAGTTTTGCCTTTAGGTCACTTACATGGGAACTAGCGAACTTAATACTTTGAAAATTGGAAAACTTGGAAAACTTGTTTATCTTATACTCTTCCTCACAATGTATTCTAAAGATGCTGAGTGTGGCCTGTTTTTTGGGGTAAAAAACATAAATTTTGATGTATTTTGCTTGATTTTGAGAATTGGCGGTGTTGGTCAAGTTTTGCCTTTAGGTCACTTACATGGGAACTATTAAACCTATTGTATGATAAGGAAGCTGAGCAAGCCTGTTTTTTGGTGTAAAAAACATAAATTTTGATGTACATGTATTTTAGTTTGATTTTGAGAACTGTACAACTACAAAGTTGGTTAAATTTTGCGTTTAGGCCACTTACATGGAAACTATCAAACCTATTACTTTGAAACTTGTAAAATTTGTTCATCTAATACCCTTCTTCACTTTGTATGATAAAGATGCTGAATAGGCCTGTTTTTTGGGGTAAAAAACATAAATTGTTATGTATTTTGGTAGATTTTGAGAAATGGACAGTTTCTTCATTTTTTGTTACATTGATTTCAAATTTTTCCCAAACAATAAAAACATAATTTACTTCAACGAATTATGAATATCTTTAATCAGATTGTGTTTTGGGGGTCAAGGTCACTGTTACTAAAAATAGGAAAACAGTAATATATTCAATTTATCTTAAGTTACAGTTGACTAAATGTAACCATCTCATTAGACTCGGTTTATGATCTTGACTGATATACATGAACTTGGATTTATTTCCACACAGTCAATCTTGTTTCAATACTTGAAAAATAGCAGTTGTGTGCGGTCATTATAATATGTAATTATAAATTCCGAAATCGAAGATTTTTTATATGAAATAAATAAACCATAAAAAGTTAAAATATGAGACGAGCGTCAGGCACCCGCAAGCAGTGCTCTAGTTCATTTTATTGTTTAGATGTATTCAGTCTTCTGCTGCAGAGTTATTGTATGAAAACTTCCAGTTTCATTTTGAGCTCCACTGGCTAAAAGCCAATGGCGAATTGTCCGGTGTGCGTGCATGCGTGCATCCGTAAAATTTTTGCTTCAAATGACTTCTTATCCCTAACCACTTGGCCAAATGGGATGGAACTACATAGGAAGCATCCTCTCGATGACAAATTTTTTGGATCCATGCAAAATTCTAGTTTCCATGGCCGATTTTCAAATCATTTTGTAGAAATGTTCCTTTGGTGACCCTCTTCAGAGGCTGTATTGCCTTATATGGATAGAGTGAAAACTTAAAAAAATCTTCTCCTTCGAAAGTGTCAGGCCGATTTTCAAGTTATTTTGTAGAAATGTTCCTTGGGTGACCCTTCAACATTCCTTCAAGCCATGGTGATTGGTAAAAAAAAATGGCTGCCAGAGAGTGGGGCTATTTTGCCTTATATGGCTATAGTGAAAACTTAAAATATCTTCTCCTGAAAGTTTCAGGCCGATATTCAAATAATTTTACAGAAATGATCCTAGGGTTGACCCTCTATCAGATTCCTTCAAGCCATGTAGATTGGTCGAAAACTGACCACTAGGGGGAGGGGCTATTTTGCCTTATGGCTATAGTAAAAACTTGTTGAAAAATGTTGGGCTGATTTTCAAATAATTTTGTAGAATTATTCCTAGGTTGACGCTCTATCAGATTCCATCAAGCCATGTTGATTGGTCATAAATCATGGCCACCAGGGTGGAGGGGCTGTTTGGAGATTTAATTTTTACCTAATGGGATTGGAGCGGTACTGGCCCTCTTGGGCCTCTTGTTGTTATTGTCAGCTCTTCTTTAAAAGATCTATGCATAATTATTTCAATTACTTTTTAGCAACCGTCTGTGACTGCAGAGTTTGAATTTGTAGAACTACATACAGATTCTATTCCTGTGATGCACTTAGTTCTAGTTGCGTGAGTATACTTGGTTTATTTTTAGATCACCGGAGCATAAAGCGATAAATTGTTATATATTAGGGATGGCAACGATTAATTGGTTACCCGGTTAACCGTATGTTTTCCGATTAATCGGTTAATAATTTAGGTAACCGAGTACTCGGAAATATATTCAGAGTTGTGTTTCACCTTTTGTTCTTTTCAATTTGTTACACGTAACTGACATGAGAGGTTAATTATTCACACCTCGATCGGCCAGTGTTTACATTACTGCGATAACAGCCGCACTCGATTTTATTGATGATCGTTTGTTTGTGTAGTGTAAATCGAATAATTGTCAATTAAAGGACGGTTTGTTTCTTTTAAAAAACTTTGATGTCTAATAAAGGCAGAAAGAAATTATAAGATAATGACTTACTAATTATATTCGGCGTTTGTTTTGATAATACAACTAATTGGAGTGAGTGTGATACATTTGAATTGTTGTTTTTGTAAATTATTATTTACCAACACGATTAGAAGATTTAAAGAGTAATTTTAAGTGTGTAATTTTTTTTTCCCTGAGTTGGTATTTAAAGATATGCAGCAATGTACCTCTTTCATTCGACATATTATAACTCGTATAACAGTCACTTCGTTAAAAAAGATCTACAAAATATATTGCCATAATGCCTATCAGAAAAGGCATCCCCAGCTGTCAATCCTTTAATATGGTGGAAAGATCTCAAAGTGAAATATCCAAAGATCACCCTCATCGCGAAGAAAACTCTAGCCGTCCCTGCCACGTCCATTCCTTCGGAGAGAGTCTTTTCAGCCGCAGGACTGTTAGTTAATAAACTCAGAAACCGTTTTGTCATGTGACCTACTGGACAAAATCATTTTTTTGAATAAGAACATGTGCCAGTATGTTGAACTTGAAAGTGAATGAATTAGACTTTAGAATTAAGTCATTAAGTGTTAACTAGTTGTTTATTGTCCCCCGCTTTCGCGAAAGCGCGGGGACTATTATTTCTCATTCGTCCGTCCGTCCGTCCGTCCGTCAGTCCGTCAGTCTGTCCGTCCGTCAGTCCGTCAGTCACGCTGTCACACTTTCGTTTCCGGGCTATTTCTCTGCAACCGCTTTTTCGAATTTGATGAAATTTCATAGGAAGGATCACCACCAAGTGTAGATGCGCATATCGTGTTTGCGTTCCGGTTGGATTATTTTTCACGGAGTTATGGCCCTTTACCCCTATGTATGACTAAATTCATTTCCGGGCTATTTCTCTGCAACCGCTTTTTGGAATTTGATGAAACTTCATAGGAAGGATCACCACCAAGTGTAGATGCGCATATCGTGTTTGCGTTCCGGTTGGATTATTTTGCACGGAGTTATGGCCCTTTACCCCACCATCAGGCTATGTATGACTAAATTCATTTCCGGGCTATTTCTCTGCAACCGCTTTTTGGAATTTTATGAAACTTCATAGGAAGGATCACCACCAAGTGTAGATGCGCATATCGTGTTTGCGTTCCGGTTGGATTATTTTTCACGGAGTTATGGCCCTTTACTCCACCATCAGGCTATGTATGACTAAATTCATTTCCGGGCTATTTCTCTGCAACCGCTTTTTGGAATTTGATGAAACTTCATAGGAAGGATCACCACCAAGTGTAGATGCGCATATCGTGTTTGTGTTCCGGTTGGATGATTTTTCACAGAGTTATGGCCCTTTACCCCACCATCCGGCTATGTATGACTAAATTCATTTTTCCGGGCTATTTCTCTGCAACCGCTTTTTGGAATTTGATGAAACTTTATAGGAAGGATCACCACCAAGTGTAGATGCGCATATCGTGTTTGCGTTCCGGTTGGATTATTTTTCACGGAGTTATGGCCCTTTACTCCACCATCAGGCTATGTATGACTAAATTCATTTCCGGGCTATTTCTCTGCAACCGCTTTTTGGAATTTTATGAAACTTTATAGGAAGGATCACCACCAAGTGTAGATGCGCATATCGTGTTTGCGTTCCGGTTGGATGATTTTTCACGGAGTTTTACCCCACCATCCGGCTATGTATGACTTAATTCATTTCCGGGCTATCTCTCTGCAACCGCTTTTTGGAATTTGATGAAACTTTATAGGAAGGATCACCACCAAGTGTAGATGCGCATATCGTGTTTGCGTTCCGGTTGGATTACTTTTCACGGAGTTATGGCCCTTTACTCCACCATCAGGCTATGTATGACTAAATTCATTTCCAGGCTATTTCTCTGCAACCGCTTTTTGGAATTTTATGAAACTTCATAGGAAGGATCACCACCAAGTGTAGATGCGCATATCGTGTTTGCGTTCCGGTTGGATGATTTTTCACGGAGTTATGGCCCTTACTTCTGAACCGTAATAGGTACTGCTTTCATATTTCACATGTGTATTCCTTGTGACAACCCCTTTCCATCAATACCAATTTTTGTGACCTTGACCCTGGCGGGGGACCATGATTCTCTGAATTTGCTTGTTTATTACTACATGCCATTCATTTTACACTAGACTACTACAATGAATGTATCAACAATTGCATGATTATTATAAAATTAAAATAAACAAATGTTACCGTTTGTGTTAAAGTACGCGGTAAAACTAATTGTCCGACATGAATGAAAACGTTCCGATAACGACGTTTTAGTCATAGAGGATATTACATGAGTGGTCATTCAATATGGAATTTATTAAACGAGTTTTCTGAAATTGATAATAATTTACAGCGCTATATCCATATAAACGTCGCTATAAAGCGCGCGTATTTACAACGCTAAACGTCACGTTACGTAGCATTGTTATTACACTAGTTGAATACGCAATTTATTCAATGGCTTTATTACACTCCCGGCGACGTCATTTATGATATAATGATTTATACATGACCGGGAAATGCGTGTTAAAACGACAACAACAATAACAGTGGATATTTATTGTCTATGAATCTATACGGTTAACCGGGTAACCGGTTACAAATTTGTACGAGTAACCGGTTAGTAATATCGGTAACCGTTGCCATCCCTATCATATATATATAACCATATGTTCACTTTGCATCAACTTGTGTCATCAACAATTTCTTCAAGCTATCATCTGAACCTCAAGGTCAATTTCAACATAACTTTTAAGTAATGTGCCTTTGGTGGTCCTCTTTTAAATCTATTCAAAGCTCTTAAGGAATCCGCTGTGGTCGAGTGGTTAGCGTCGGGGATTTCGAAACCTGGTGTCCCGGGTTCGATCCCCAGTTGCGGCACTACTGTCATGGTGGAGTGCCCTTGGGCAAGGCACATTTTCTAGCCTAGTACTGGTTTGTTTACCCAGGGATCATGAATAATTAAAATTAATTGCGCGCTAAATGACCTTAGCTGTCGATGCGCCATAAAACAATATACATTCATTCATTCAAAGAACTTAATTTAGAAATATTTATAAGTATGGTTTCTCTGGAATCAGAAAGGGGGTTAACAGGAAAAAACTTTAATTTTATTAAAATAATTTTCCTAAGATCCATTTTGTCTGATGTCAAAACAACTTGGTAAAATGGTTCTGCTGTCCGGGGGCAAGGCTTGTTTTCATTATTTTCTGATTATGTAACTTTGGAAATGATCAGAAACTGCAGATCAGATTTGAAAATTTGTTTTTAAAGAAAAGTACATTGTTAGCCTCTGCAAAGATTTATCAAGTCATCCTGGGTGGTGGAATAAGTGCCACCTTGCCTTTTAGGCTTTTAGTACAAACACTCTTCTCTCCGAAACTACTCTGTTAATGCTTCATCTGGTATTGTCAACTTGTCAAAATGAGTGTGCAGGTTGGAGGGGTTAATGTATCATATCATTGTTACAACAGATGACTTAAATATTTACATCAGAGAAAGATTGTTAGAGAAATACTGAATTTTAATAATATTAGTTCAAAATTTTGATTTGTGTGGTAGTTTCCCTCATAAAGATGCTTTCTGACGCCTCTGCAGCAGGTGGCTTTTTTGAAAACATAGTGACACAAGAAGAAATTGCTCAAAACGAGCAATTTCTACTTTTGCCACAATGTTTTCCACTTTTGACAAAATATGTTCAAAGTCGTCTGCTGCAGAATTGTCGTATGAGGGAAAGGGTTAAGGCATGTTACTTTTTAATCGCTCCATGTATGTGGTTTACTGCTAGAATAAATCACTGATCGTCAGGAAACCTATCAATTAAAGCATAATTAGTTTTTATATTCTTAAACCTTTCTTTTCAGGCAACATGTAATGCCAGAAATTGGATGTCATGATTTTTGTGTTGAAGATATTTTTAAACCAAGTAAGTAGTAATTTCATTTGCCCAATTACTAACATATGCATGTACAGTAGTTGTTAATACTGGATGTTGATCTGGGAGGTTGTACTGACATGAGTGCATTTTCTCAGCCACAGCTCCAGTGAAATCTTTTCACTCCAAAATTCATGAGTCAAATACAACCTGCAAGATCGGCAAACCATGCCAGTAACCCATCTATCATAAACATTAAACAGTTAGCTATATAAGTATAAGTAATGGACAAACTTATAAACCTAAACCTTTCCCTTTCCTACTTGCAGACGCTATTTCACATATTGACTCATTTTCACTTTTGAAAACATTGAACTTAATGAGCAATTTCTCCTTTGCTCACAATGTTTTCAACTCTATTCATTAATCATATTTTCCATAGTTTTGCTTGCCTACATGTCCACAAAAACGTCTGCTCACATTTATTGTATGTGGGAAAGGGTTAAAGCTGATGGATATACCAAAGACTTAAAAAATGGTAGTAATTGTTTTCCTTCAGATGACAGGATAAATGGCCTAGTAGTTCTGTTTAACCTTTTCCCACATAAAGATGCGTCCGTCTGTCCAAACCTGGTCTAGCCTGCATCTTAACCATGCATCATAGGATTTCCAAGAATGTTGGCATGTACATTCACCTGTGATGTGGTGGCGTGTCGGGCACAAGACCCAGGCCTGTACCACAAATGTCAAGGTCACACTTAGAGGTCAAAGATCAAAATGAGTACTAGGCACACATGTTCACCATGATGAGGTGAAGTGTTGCACACAAGACTCAAGCCTGTACCTTTCAGGTCATGTGTCGGTGTGTAAAATTATTCCTATGTTAAATATAGTTGTACAATTCATACACAAAACATACTAAATATGATGTATGTTAAACTTCAGAATAATATGGTATCTCAAAAATAAAAAATAAATGTTGGGTTATTGTACATTCGGTATTACAGAAGGCCCTTAATTAACTGCTTTCAGGTTAAGTCTTTGTCAGTCTGTGTTGCAATTGCATGGAAGAGCACTATGTCTGTGACAAACCTTTGGAGTGGGCTCAACATGTTGCCTGTGGGCATCTAGTGATAAATTCCTCCTTTCCTCATAATGTTTTCAAAATGCTAACAGCATTAGAGACATCACAACTGTGTTAAAAAAGGAATGGTGTTAAATGTATGGCATATTTATGAAAGTCTCTTTTCATCTCTTGCAGCATTACGCAGGGTCAAAAGAACTTGCAGTGCTCTTGTGAACTTTTTTAGGTTTAGAGAAATGAGGTTACCTGAAATAGATCAGATTAAAGCAGACAGTGTAAGTTATTGTTGTGTTAACCCTTTCCCACTTACAACAAATGAGCCGCTCCGTGAGAAAACCAACATTATGGTCACTACGTAATGTATTGACCGGGAATTAAAATTAAAATTAGTGCCCAAAAAATAATTAAAATTTGATAGGTGGTCGTTTCTCCTCCCAGTGTAGATACTGATCTGTGTGTACATTCCTGTAATCTGGCCAACAATCTGGCCAACAATGCATATGCTCAAGTTGACTGATCTGCACTGACCTGCATTCTTTTATTTACATGGCAAATTTACAGTTGCCAATTTGAAAACATCAAGGTAAAAATATGTATAACGATTACTCCATTTGCCTCAACGTTTTCAAAGGTTTCTGCTGCAGATGGGAAAATGTTAAGTCTCGATTTTTTTCAGAGCACAGGATTCTCTAATGCTTTCAGTTTAAAATTGATTGTGAAGCAAATTCTAAGGTCTTCAATGCATGCATTACTGTTGAAGTCGGCTTCAAGAAGCCACACACTTGTATTTGCTTTCTAATAATTGACCCTTTCTTCTTTGGCAGGATTTGAACCTTTGAACCTTGGTATTTTCTAATATTTATTTTATTCAATTTTAGGAAAGTGAGAAAGAAACCTTTATTACTCGACAAAATGAAAATGAAAAATTAAAACAAAGAATCAATGAAATAAAAAGACAAAGAGCTGAACAAGAACCAGAACTGAATAAGGTTAGAACATAATTCTAGCATAAACCCTGTCTGTCCGTCATTCTATCCTGAGACTTTTAGCGTGCTCAAGGTGAGTTATTGTGATTGCACTATGTCCTATTTCCGGCGAGCGTCTGTCAACATCTTCTCCGCAATAGACTTCACAGAAAGCATCTTCTCAATGAACTCACCAGAATTCCTATAAATCTTTGGGATCCTTGCAGAATTCTACTTTCCATGGCAACCACACAAAACAAACTTTAAAATTCTTCTTTTGCCAAACTGGTTGGCCGATTTTCAAATAATTTTGTATAATAAAATGTGTAATATTTTCATGGGTGACCCTCTATCAGATTCCTTCAAGCCATGTGTTGATGGTAAAAAAACATGGCAGACAGGGGACGGGGCTTTTTTGCCATGTATGTCTATAGTGGAAACTTAAAAAATCTTCTCCACCTAAAGTGTATGGCCGATTTGCAAATGACTTTGTTGAAGTGTTCCTTGTGTGACCCTCTTTCAGATTCCTTCAAGCCATGTTGATTTGATGTTGTATATAAAAGTACAGTTATTGAGTAACATTGAAAACAAAGTTGCAAAAGGAGAAATTACCCATCATGTGCAGAATTCATCTACTCAGTTCTTGTCCAATTTCACAAGAAATTAATAATATTAGGTGGCCTTTTAGTCTTATTAAGCCGATAACTTGGTTTAAAATATCAGCAACAGTGTTGTTTTGCCTTATGTTAGTAGCGATATATACCTCTTGGGCCTCTTGTTTGTCAAATCAAGTTAATTTTTCAATTAGAACAATTTATCTGCAAACCTAAAAGTTGTAGGACAAAAACTCTACAATACTGTTGCTTGACTTTTTGATTTGTTAATCCTTTCCAAACAAAATACAACATCGGATGACTTTGATAACATCTTGGCATAAAAACTGAAACTGTTGAAAAATGAAAGTATAACTATTGAATAGTGTTTGAAACTTTGTGGCAATAGGAAAAATTGCTCACTCGAGTAATCTTTCCATTTGGCACAATGTTAACAAAAGTTGTTGGCTACAGGAGCATCCAAATGTCTGAATGTTGGATAAGGTTGAATATTAAATGAAGGTGATCATCAGCTGAAGTAGTTTAGTTTATAGATTGTGTAAGAGTGAATACATTTTGTTGCTGTTTACTTGAAATTTACAGATCAAAGATGAAGTAGAAGGAACACATAGCAGGGTGAACGAATTAATGCAGAAAAGAGCTCAAACAGAGAAATGTATCACAAGCACGAAGACAAAAGTTGCCGAAAATATTGCTATGGCAGTGAGTTTTATATTTAATTCAGTTTAACTTTTATAGTCCTTGATTTTCAACACCTTATGAAAAAACGTGAAAATGCTGCAACAAAAGGAATATACAAATGCAAACAAGGGACTGGTTCTCTGTCATGTATATTTAGTTCATATGACCACACAGTGCTCAATATGAGCTTTTCTGATCACTCGCCGTCTTTCAACAATTATTCAAAGAAGGAATGTAGATTTCAAGGAATTTCACTGATTTTTTTATTTACATATTCTTTTAAGGATGGTAAGAAAAGCCAACTACTCAAGAGAAAAAATGAAGTGGACATGATGTCACAAAAAGTTGTTCATTCCCCAACGAAAGTGATAGCAGAGCAAGACGGCTTGAATAAACAAGTTGAAATGTTAAAGGATACCCTACAAAGAAAACAACAAAGATTGGGGTAGATAATTAACATGTTATTATCAACACCATAAAAGAAGGGTACATGAATATCTCTTTCTGTGCCGTATTACCTCAAGTACACACTTCCATGTTCAAAATCTGGCAACTCCCATTTTCATGTTATAAAAGTTTTGGAATATTTTGATAACTAAACGGCAAATAATTGGATTTCAGGTGAGACAGATCGTTATGAGCTGACTCACCTGAATATGTTTTCGGAAACCTCAATATAACCATTGATGCTGAAAGAGTTATAAGAGTTATAGAAATAGTAAGTCTCATTCTGTGCGTAGAAATTTGTTTGTCTGACAAACTTTATTTACAAACCAGCTTTAGCAATTGTAGGTAAACTCCCTAGGAAGGATGCATTGTAAATCTAATTTAGAAGGACCTGCGTTTAAAATATCCAGTGTTTTCTCCAGAGCGCATTTTTGATACAATTAATTTGACACTGACACTGAGAAATTACTAATATACATCTGTTATGATGTACTGGGAATTTCTTTTTTAGTCATTCATTAATGATAAGACTTATGGACGAATCAGCTTAAAATTGATAGATGCTTGAATAAATTTCAATTCTCAGCTTCAAACCATACAACTTAAATTGATCGAAACCAACAATGAATGAGACACGAAAATACACACAGATCACATGATCAGCATAATTGGTTCATGATTGTGAGCTATTTATAAACGACCAATCATTGCTCGGTTCATTTTCGAAACATTGCGATGTTGGTTTATAGTTTGTTGTTTGGCCTACAGCAGCAAAGGCGACATAGCAAGGTTAAAAAGAATTTAATTAGCTTTTTCTGACCGCTAGACTGTAAGTTTAGATATTGATACGAAAGTTAATGGCCACTTCTCCTAGTCATTTTTTAGTCCTATCACCATTATAATCACCATTATTAATTGAAATATCATCAGATAGAACCAGCACAAAAGTAGACGTTTTTTTTTATATTTTGTACAGAGATTTTTTCGTCCTTCTTTTTAGCTCACCTGTGCACGAAGTGCTCAAGGTGAGTTATTGTGATGGCCTTTTGTCCGTCGTCCGTCAACTTTTTCTCCTCAGTAACCAGTGGGTCAATTGGGATGAAACTTCACAGGAAGCATCCTCACATTGACCTCACCAGAATTCCTTCAAATTTTTGGGATCCATTCAGAATTCTGGTTTCCATGGCAACGAAATGAAAAAAACTTTAAAAATCCTCTTCTTCAAAACTGGTTGGCAGATTTTCAAATAATTTTTTAGAAATGTTCCTTGGATGACCCTCTATCAGATTCCTTCAAGCCATATTGATTGGTCGAAAAACATGGCCGCCAGAGGGCGGGGCTATTTTGCCTTATATGGCTATAGTGAAAACTTAAAAAATCTTCTCCTGAAAGTGTCTGGCCGATTTTCAAATAATTTTATAGAAATGTTCCTTAGGTGACCCTCTATCAGATTCCTTAAAGCCATGTTGATTAGTTGAAAAACATGGCCACCACAGGGCGGGCTATTTTGCCTTATTATATGGCTTTAGTGAAAACTTAAAAAATCTTCTGCTCCGAAAGTGTTTGGCAGATTTTCAAATGATTTTGTAGAAATATTGCTAGGGTGACCCTCTATCAGATTCCTTCAAGCCATGTTGATTGGTCAAAAACTATGGCCGCCAGGGGGCGGGGCTTATATAGCTAAAGTGAAGAAAATAAAAATCAATTGAGCGATCCAGGGCTATCATGGCCCACTTGTTTTCTAAGTGAACTAAGAGATTTGATAAAAACGTGACTTGTGATAGTTTGATGGAATTTAATGAGTTGTTAATTTCAATTAAGCATGACAGGTACACAAACTGTTGGAATGAACACTAAAACATCGCAATTACTATTTGTAATGTACATGTATATTAGTTTCATCCCAACATAGGCTTTGGTATGTGAACTGTCGAAAACTAGAGCAAAATCGACCAAGTCATGGATATTGTGATAAACAGCCAGTTTTATGAATTCCTTTTGACTTGATAGTTGACTTCTATGTGAAGATGTGCTTAGAAACTTTCAATTAATTTCTTAGTCTAGTCATTATGTTCTACTCATTTAATAAGATTAAAAGACAAACTAAAAAACACAGGTATTGTTTATGGTTTCTTAAATTGATGAAAACCATGTGACCCCCAAAACTTTCAAATGACCCTCTAAATTCCAAGTTTGTGGTCATATATGATCCTTAAAAAATCTGGAATGGAGAAACACTTAATATCTATGGCAATGGTGAACTTTTTATAAAAATCTTCTCTTCTGAAAGTATCAGGCAGATTTTCAAATAATTTTGTAGAAATGTTCCCTAGGTGACCCTCTATGAAACCCCTTCAAGACAAAATAAAAACATGGGCACTAGGGCTGTTAGCCTTATATTGGCTTCTGTGAAAAAAATCATCTCCTTCAAAATTATTTGGCTGTTTTTCAAATTATTTTGTAATGTTTCTTGGGTTATCCTCTACAACATTTTTTCAAGCCATGTTGATTGGTAAAAATGCATGGCCACCAAAGGGTGGGTCTTATATGGCTTTAGTAGTTTAATTTTTGCCTACCAGGTAATTGCATTTTAGCGATACTGGCTTCTTAGGCCTCTTGTTGTTTTAACTTTACCACAAAAGGATTTTCAAACTTGGAACAAAGTTACATCTACCGTCCATCACATTGTATTTTGTAGGTGATAAATAACACCTATATTTTGTGATAAAAAACATGCATTTAGTTAGATTATGAGATTTTCTTTGCGATGGGATGAAACTTTGGGGCCAATTTTCATTTGTTTATCTTTATGTTGTTAATTCAAACTATGACTTTAAATATAGTTTTTGAGTATTGGCAGGGAGCAGATATGATTCATCAAATACTATTGTCTTTTTTATTCTCACAGGGAACTGAGTAAGCAGATAGACAACTACCAATTGACTGGTGTTAGTGCAGAGAAAGGTCTTGTTCTTCTAGAGGCTATCAATGCAACTGTCAACAAGGAAAAGTGAGTCTCTTATTTATATCAGTTACTTCATATTCCATTTTTGGACACTTTGTACCTGAAATCATGGGAAGAATATGCAACACCAACACAAAAAGGATATCATAACGGGGTTCGAAACTAGCAGTAGCAAGTAGCAAATTTGCTACTTAAAATGGAAACTTGCTACCTGCCCAAATTGTTGATTAGTTTACACATAACATTTCACCAGACAATATGAACTCCACCATCTGTTAATTATCTTCTTTAAACAAGTAATCTCAAGTCATTAGATTGATTGAATTAAAGAAAAAAAGCTTGCTTGTGATATTGTTATGCCCCCTTCGAAGAAGAGGGGTATATTGCTTTGCACATGTCGGTCTGTCATTTGGTCGGTCCGTCACAGTGACCTTGAACACAAAAAACGTTTTAAGCTTGTCCGAGTGGTAACTCAACAATGCCTTGACCTATGGTCCTCAAACTTGACTTGGAGGTTGGGCCTGACAAGTACATGAACCCTATTTATTTTGGGGGCCTTGTGTCGAAGGTCAAGGTCACAGTGACCTTGAACAGAATGGCATAATGTTTGACAAACATCTCTTGTTTATCTTGCTTATGCTACCTAAAAGATGAATTTGCTACCTTCTTTCAAAGCAGGTAGCAAGTAAAAAAGTTAATTTCGAATGCTGCATTATGGACTGAAAAGTAATGTTCTTTGAAAGAAAAAGAAGCAATATTTCTGAACAATTTATCCAAACATTTCTGGGAAGCGTATAATCATGAGCTGTTTGTCTGTGATGTTTTGGCGTCCACAAATTTGAGCTAGGTCAGGTTACTATATATTTCTATGCTAACTGATCTTGTTATGTTTTCACTGTTAAATTTCAACGGACAATACACAAAGACTGGCAATGAACACTCAGTTGAGGTTCAAAGCCTTTAAAAATGGCTGTAATGGCTGCCCTGCTTGGCGCTCAAGATTGTGGGGTTAGCATTGCCTCTGATTGGCTGGTGTTTCGATACATGGACCAGTTCTACTGGTGAATTAACCAGGAATCATGGTGATATAATTGAAACAATGTTTGAAAGTGGCATAAAACACCAAACAATCAATCTATCAGTTGAGATACTGCATCAAAACCGCTTTTTACCAGAGGCTGGTCAGATAACAATAACATATAAGCCGTTTGCCACATACCACAAATCTGCAGCAGATGACTGAAAACAACTATGTAACAATATGCAAAATCATTTAAAATTAAGTACAGTTTAATAATAATGAAGTTGGAAACATTATGACAAAAGAAGCAATTACTCATCATGAGCCTTTTCTTCTTTTACCTCAATGTTTTCAAAAGGTGTCTGTTTATGGCAATTGGTAAAACTTATATTTCAGTGAAATTCAGAAGGAATTTAATCTGTTAGAAGACAAATATCAGGACCTTAAACACCAAGAAATGGAGTTAAATACAAAAAAGAGCAAACTTCATGAGACGAACCAGTCCAAACAAGAAAAGCTTGCCAGACTTTCCTACCAGCACCAGAGTAGGATCAATGTATTGACGGAGCAATTAGATATATTGAAGAAGTAGGTGCCATCCTCTTTACAGCCAGTATTGTTCTAGTTGGCTTGTCTGTTTTTAGATGAAAAAAAGTGAGGCAATTGTCTTGCACTTGGCAGTGGCGGCGTCACAAAACTTGAACCTTGACCATAACTAAAAAACCATTCAACAATTTTATATGAAACTTATTACACATGTTCCTAGGAACAAAACACATGTCTATACCAAGTCACATAACTCTGGCTTTTATAATTATTTAATAATGTCCCTTTTTATATGCCCGTTTTGAAAAAGACGGATCAATCTAACAGCGTCGTCCAGTATGTTGTCAGCTCAATAACTTTAGAAACCTTTGTCCAATCATCACAAAATTTGGTCAGAATGTGTATTTGCATAATATCTTGGACAAGTTTGATAACTAGCCATATCGCTTTAGTCAATCGAAAGTTATCGCTCTTCAATTATAAAAATTACCTAAAATTGGTCTTGTCAGCTCAATAACTTTAGCAGCCTTTGTCCAATCATCACCAAATTTGGTCAGAACATGTATTGGCGTAATATCTGAAGACAAGTTTGATAATTAGCCATATTGCTCCAGTCGATAGTGAGTTATTGCCCTTTAATTATAGAAATTACCTAAAATTGGTCTTGTTAGCTAAATAACTTGTGAAGCCTTTATCTGATCATCACCAAATTTAGACAATATGTTGATGGGCAGAATATCTTGGCCAATCGAGAGTTATCGCTCTTTAATTATAGAAATTACCTAAAATTAGTCTTGTCAGCTCAATAACTTTAGGAGCCTTTGTCCAATCATCACCAAATTTGGACAGAATGTGTGTTGGCGTAATATCTCAGACAAGTTCGATAACTAGCCATATTGCTCCAGTCGATAGTGAGTTATTGCCCTTTAATTATAGAAATTACCTAAAATTGGTCTTGTCAGCTAAATAACTTGTGAAGCATTTATCCGATCATCACCAAATTTAGACAATATGTTGATGGGCAGAATATCTTGGTCAGGTGTGATAACTTACAACGTTATCTTAGTCACTACACTATTATGTCCCCCGAAATGGCCAAAACTGTACTAACAGTGTCCGCTCTTTAAGTTTGGCTGACGTACAACCAATTATCACTATACTTGGTCTCAAAAAAACAGGACAGGCGACATTTGGCGCTCTTGTTGAACTAAGAAAAACAGACAAGCGTTTTTCTTGTTTTTTAACTCTCTCGTCTTTCAGCCAGTCAAGCTAATGTCATGGTGAATTGTCCATGATGTAACCGTGTGCGCGTTACCTTTTGCCTCAAATTACTTCTCCTCTGTAACCACAGGGCCAATAAGGATGGAAATCTGTAACAAGCATCTCAATGTCCTCAACTAAAAATATTTTGGAACCATGCAAAATTCTTGGTTCCATCTGAAAGAAAAAAACTTAAAAAACATTCTTCTTTCCAACCGTTTGCAGATTGTCTAATATTGTTGTCGAAATGTTTTTATTGTGAGCTAGGGGGCAGGTTTATTAACCTTTTATTGGCTTAAAAAATCTTTTGACAAAATATTTGGCCAATTTTCAAATAGTTATGTAGAAATGCTCCTTAGGTGACCTTCTATTAGATTCTTTCAAGCTTTGTTGATTGGTAAAGAAATTATGGCTGCCAGGGGGTGAGCTGTTTTGTCTTATATGGCATTAGTGATTTTATTTTTGTCTATGAATGGCATTTGAGCCATTCTTGCCCTTTTAGTCCTCTTGCTGTTTAGCTGTGATGAAGCGAGACAAGGTGTTGCTTTCAAGGCAACGGTATCAAACTTTTGCATTTTACCATGGCTGTCAGGGAATGAGACGGTTCAGTTTTATTCTATACTGGTCGATTATAGGACAATCTTTTGAAAATCTTCACCAAATAAAGGTTGACAATAGCTGCCTGATTTTGAAATCATTTTACAAGAAAGATCTTAAATGCTCAATTATTTGTTTCCTTTTATCATGGCACAACTGCCGTGACATGTTTAGAAAAATGTGTAGGATTGCCAGTGAGATAAAACACAATGAAATATTTCAATTGATTGGATTTTAAGGTAGCTTTCAACTGGCTTTAGTCGAGCTTTAATGTCATGGCGAATTGTCTCTTATGCATTCATGCATTTACTTTTGGCTCTCAATGTCCTCCACTGATATACTTCAAGTTTTTAGATGCTAGGATTTTTTTTGCTTTCCATGGCAACTGAAAGAAAAAAACTTAAAAATCAAGTCCAAAACTAGTTGGCCGATGATCAAATACTTTAGTCGAAATGTTACTTGGGTAACCCTTGATTAGATTTATTCAAGCTATGTTGATTGGTCAAAAAACCAATTGTGTGGGGGATCAGGGCTGTTTTGCCTTATATGGCTTTTGTGAAAACTTTAAAATATTTCACTGAAAGTGTCGTGCCAATTTTCAATTACTTTCGTAGAAATGTTCTTTGGGTGTATCTCAATGAGCCAGGGGCTGGGGCTGTTTTGCCTTGTATGGCTTTAAAAAATCTCCTCATAAAGTATGTGGCCAATCTACAAATAATTTTGAAAAAAATGCTCCTTAAGTGACCCTCTATTGAACTGCAAACATTGTGTTTGCAATTTACAACAGATAATTTCCCTCTGAAGAGAAATGAGAAAAGGTTAACCCTTTCCCACATACAACAAATCTGCAGCGACGAATCTGAGAACATCTACACAAAAGTATGGAATATCTCTATAAATGAAAGTAGAAAATGAAACTTGAAGAAGTTGAAAACTTACTCGAAGAAGGAGAAATTGCTTTTTTTGAGCAATTTCTTTTTTTGCCCCAATGTTTTCAAAAATCAACTGCTGCTGAAAAGTCAGAAAGCGTCTGTATGTGGGAGAGGGTTAAGAAGTAGTGACAGTATAATGAATTAATTCCCAGAAGTAACAGGTGCGCTAATCTTCTCCTTTTTGAAGAGTCGCTAAGGGAAAATATAATTGCATTACTGAACCCATCTATAAGGCAATCTGTTGGCAGAGAGATATATAGCTTTGGTATCATCCCCCTGTCCTTCTTTGAGTCTTTCTAAATGTTAAAGACAAAGTGTGAGACAATGTTACCCCATGAAGTTTCTCTGTGGTTGCCTGTGTCTCACCAGAGTGATGGCCGCTTATGGTGGGGAAGGTCAACAGGCTCTTTCCATAAATATGCTGGTTTCTTCTGATAAATTGATGTGGAAAAGTTTAAAATCAACTATCATTGGTTATAAGAAGAGTTGGTGGATGATCATGGATTAATCCATCACGGAGTTTATAGACTCATTTTGTTTGAAAACATCCGAACAGAGAAATGTAGCATTTATTCCTTATCCACATACAGAAAATCTGCAGCAGACGACCTCAAAAACATCTTGGCAAAAACATGGAATGTCTTTATAAATTAAACAATAATTTTATCTACAGAGTGGTTAACATTGTGGGAAAAGGAATAACTTATTTTGTTTTCAACAGTCTTCTGATGCAGGTTGGAAAGGGTTGACTTATTGTAACTATAAGTGGTTTTTTAAAATATTGTAACATGTACCATACTTTGTTTTCTTCCTTGTAGAGACAAGGATTTATTCATGGATAAACAAGATTCGCACACAGCGCTGAAAGCAAATTTGACAGCTTATCAGAGAAAGCTGTATAAAGATTGTAAAAAAAGTGAAACTTTTATTGAGGATAAAATTAATAGGATAAAGGACTTGTACTCACAATTGCTTACTAAGGTACGTAAAGACACTAAGTCAGGGGTCCAGATAAGGGGTTTACAGCTCTTTTACCCCAAATTATCTTTCTTATTATCTAACCAAACCCTATGATGTGGGTACTCAAAAGAATCAATTTTTTTTTTAGAGTACCTACGACATAGGGTTAGAAGGTCAAGTAAGGATTTTAGAACATGCAAAACGCCCCTTATCTAAGGCTCGGCTAAGTCCAGGTTTTCAACTCTTTATACGGGCATGAAGTGGAGGATGTTGTGATCACTTGCCTTCCTTGGCCTGTCCACAATTTTTTGGAAAACATTGTGGCAGAAGGAGAAATTGCTTGTTTTGAGCAATTTCTTCTTTTGTCACTAGGGAATCCGCTGTGGTTAGCGTCGGGGATTTCGAAACCGGGTGTCCCGGGTTCGATCCCCAGTCGCGGCACTACGGTCATGGTGGAGTGCCCATGGGCAAGGCACATTTTCTAGCCTAGTACTGGTTTGTTTACCCAGGGATCATGAATAATTAAATTTAATTGCGCGCTAAATGACCTTAGCTGTCGATGCGCCATAAAACAATATACATTCATTCATTCTTTTGTCACTATGTTTTCAAAAAGCTGTTTAGGCGTCAAAAAGCGTCTACATGAGGGAAAGGGTTAAAATTGTTTAAAGAATTTGATTCAATTTTGAACTTTGACTGGTGTGTATTGAGAAAGAGGTAAAAAAAGCAAACAAAACAAAAATTCTTCTTGTCCAAAAGTACTAGCCCGTTTTTTCAATAATGGTAATTTCAAATATAGAAAATTTTAATGTTTTTGTTTTAATGATTTCAAAGCATCTTATTTTTGTATGTAAAAAAAGATTATAAAATTGATGATACTGAAATATTTCATATGTATGTAACACTGCATACACAATTATTTGCTGATATACAAGAACATTTTGTCTATTCATACAAACAAGACAAAGGTATTTACACTTCAGGATTCGAAATTAGCAGTAGCAAGTTTGCTACTTAAAATGGGAACTTGCTACCTGCCCAAAAAACTCAGTAGCAAAAACTTGCTCCTTTGAAAAAAAACCAGCTCAGCTTCATTTACGCTCAATGTGTCTGTTACTATCTGTGCATAATCATGTTAAATTACAAGTCTTTATCAACTTGTCCAAACAAACAAATTGTCAAGGTGATTGGTTTTAACATAACTTTACACCAGACAATAAGATCTCCACCTACCATTTTAGTTTATGCACATTAATTATCTATTTTAACCCTTTTCCTTATACGACAATTTTGCAGCAGACGACTTTGAACATATTTTGTCAAAAAGAGAAAATCTCTATAATTGAATAGATAACCTATGACTAAAAGTGGAAAACATTGTGGCAATTTCTACCTTTGTCACTATGTTTTCAAAAAGCCGTCTGCTGCGGAGGCGTCAGTAAGCGTCTGTATGAGGGAAAGGGTTAAACAAGTAATCTCAAGTCATTGGATAAATTAAATTAAAGGTAAAAGCTTGCTTATGTTATTGTTTATTTTGCTTGTGCTACCTGAAAGATGAATTGGCTGGCTGCCTACTGTACTTGTTACCAGCCCAAAAAGTTAATTTTGAAATCTGCGCTTTCTTACATACAGACCTTTCACCAGGCCTCTGCAGGAGATGCATTTTGAAAAAAAAAATGTAAAAAGGAGAAATTGCTTATGAGAAATTTCTCCTTTTGCCACAAAGCGTTCAACTTTATTCAATAATGTTCTCTCATTTATAGTTTCCAAATTTTTGATGAAATGGTTTCAGAGTCGTCTGCTGCAGGTTTATAGTATGTTGGAAAGGGTTAATTTCCCACTTTCAACCATAATTTCTACTTGGTACTGAAAATGAAATATCCGTTTTACTTTCCTGAGGCCTTAAGAATTTAGTTCACCCTTTTCTCACCATATGTAAACCCCCATTTCCCACATACAACAAAACTGCAGCAGACAACTTTAACCCTTTCCCTCATACGACAATTCTGCAGCAGACGACTTTGAACGTATTTTGTCTAAAAAAAGAAAATCTCCATAATTGAATGGATAACCTATGACAAAAAGTGAAAAACATTGTGGCAAAAGGAGAAATTGCACGTTTTGTGCAATTTCTTCTTTTGTCACTATGTTTTCAAAAAGCCGTCTGCTGCAGAGGCATCAGAAAGCGTCTATATGAGGGAAAGGGTTAAAGACATCTAGGCAAAAATGTGAAAGTACATAAATGTATATTTATTGATTAGAGTTGAAAACATTGTGGCAAAAGGAAAAATTGCTCATTAAGTAATATTACACAACTATTTTTCGGGAAGAATGTAGACCAAGATCAGCTGCACATTGGTCTACATTGTATGCTTCTCATGTAACATTATGTTGCTAAAACATTTTTTTGTTTTATATATATATATCTGTAAAATAATCATTAGAAACCAACAAGATAAGTGTTAACCCTTTCCCTCAGACGACAATTCTGCAGCAGATGACTTTGAACTTATTTTGTCAAAACGAAGAAAATCTCTATATTTGAATGGATAACCTATGACAAAAAGTGGAAAACATTGTGGCAAAAGGAGAAATTGCACGTTTTGTGCAATTTCGTCTTCTGTCACTATGTTTTCAAAAAGCAGTCTACTGCAGAGGCGTCAGAAAGCGTCTATATGAGGGAAAGGGTTAATTAAGTGTATCTCTTTATCTGTTGCAGACTGATGACATCAATACACATTTTGGTGAGAACTGGGAGAGAATTAGGAAAGTGTTGGACCAGCTTAATCATACAACTGTGTGAAACTAGGTCCTATCAATGTTCCGTGTAAAATTGTACTGGACTAATTTAATATTGTGAAAACAGCGACTAAGTGCTTTCAAGAGCCTGTTTGAATTGAGAGGTTTTCTCTAAATATGGAAGACTATGACAGGACAAAGCAAGGATGTTTATTGACATAATTAACCGTTAAAAACAGTTTGAAACTTTCCAAATCCGCAACAGAGGAGTTGATGATATCTAGACAAAAATGTGAAAAATCACTAAGTGAAAGTATAATTATTGAAAAGAGTTGGAAATAGTGTTGCAAAAGAAGATATTGCTAATCATGAGTAATATCTTATATTGCCACAATTTTTTCATAAGTTGTCAGCTGCAGTGGTGTTAGTAAACCTCTGTACGACTTTTGAAAACATGAGCAATTTCGCCTTTTGCCACAATGTTTTCCAGTAATTTTCAGTAATTTTACCTTCATTTATAGAGATTTTCCGTGTGTTTGGCTAGATATTTTCAAAGTCATCTGCTGCAAATTTGTTGTATGTTGGAAATGGTTAATAAAAATCCAACATTAACGTTATGTATGCATGTCTGAAAGGTAACAGATACAGTTCTGACCCAAAGGATGGGTCTAGTCCTAGAATAAATTTTGTTTCCCCTTTGTTTAACCTTTATTTGATTCATACCTGTAATAATTAAAAGAAAGACATTATATATATATATATATATATATATATATATCTTTAAAGTAATCTTTTTTGTTTTTGCTGTGATATTGGTTTCTGGTGGCGTGTCATTGGTCCTTGCCAGAATTAACCATTGCTTTATATGTTAGGATATTTTCTTCTGTAATCTGCTTTGAAAACACTTTTTTCGGCAAGAATTTTTTTATCTTGGAAATTAAGTCTCATTCAAGCCATGTTGATTGGTCAAAAAACATAGTTACTAAAAGTCCCTACCATAGCCTTATATGGCTTAAGTGAACAATTAAAAAATCTTCTCCTCCGAAAGTGTCTGGCTGATTTTCAAATTATTTTGTAAAAATGTTCCTAGAGAGACCAGACCCTCTATCAGATTCCTTCAAGCCATGTTGATTGGTCGAAAACTATAGCCTCAGGCGGCTTATATGGCTAAAGTGGAAACAAAATAAAATCAGGTGAGCCATCATGGCCCTCTTGTTTTACATAGAAATTCTGGTAAAGGTTTTGCGTGCAATTAAATTTAAGTCCATATCTCAGTATTTACATGATGCATTGCATTGAAACTTTCTACAACCCTACCCAACTATCGTACCTATGTAGATTATCAAGAAAGATAACTCTATCCTGCATTAATGCAAGTTATGGCCCTTTTTTTACTTAGAAATTCTTGTTAAAGTTTTGCGTGCAACTAAATTAAGACCATATCTCAGTATGTACTTGATGCATTGCATTGAAACTTTCTACAACCCTACCCAACTATCATACCTATGAATATTATCAAGTGAGATAACTCTTGCATTTGATGCAAGATATGGTAGTAATGGGAAGAATGTAGACCAAGATCAGCTGAACATTGGTCTACCTTGTATGCTTCTCATGTAACATTATGTTGCTAAAATATGTTTTTGTTTTATACATATAACCCTTTCCCTCATAGGACAATTCTGCAGCAGACGACTTTGAACTTATTTTGTCAAAATGAAGAAAATCTCCATATTTGAATGGATAACCCATGACAAAAAGTGGAAAACATTGTGGCAAAAGGAGAAATTGCACGTTTTGTGCAATTTCTTCTTTTGTCACTATGTTTTCAAAAAGCTGTCTGCTGCAGAGGCATCAGAAAATGTATATATGAGGGAAAGGGTTAATTAAGTGTATCTCTTTATCTGTTGCAGACTGATGACATCAATGTTTTCTAGTAATTTTCAGTAATTTTTCCTTCATTTATAGAGATTTTCCGTGTGTTTGGCTAGATATTTTCAAAGTCATCTGCTGCAGATTTGTTGTATGTAGGAAATGGTTAATAAAAATCCAACATTAACGTTATGTATGCGTGTCTGAAAGGTAACAGATGCAGTTCTGACCCAAAGGATGGGTCTAGTCCTAGAAGAATTTTGTTTCCCCTTTGTTTAACCTTTATTTGATTCATATCTGTAATAATTAAAAGATATATCTATAAAGTAAACTCTTTTGTTCTTGCTGTGATATTGGTTTCTGGTGGTGTCATTGGTCCTTGCCAGAATTAACCATTGCTTTTATATGTTAGGATATTTTTTTATGTAATCTGCTTTGAAAACACTTTTTTCAGCAAGAATTTTTTGATCTTGGAAATTAAGTCTCATTCAAGCCATGTTAAATAGTTAAAACATGGCCGCCAGGGTCTGGGCTATTTTGCCTTATATGGCTGTAGTGAAAACTTAAAAAATATTCTCCTGAAAGTGTCGGGCAGATTTTCAAATTATTTTGTAGAAATGTTCCTTTAGTGACCCACTCAGATTCCTTCAAGCCATATTTATCGGTCGAAAAACATGGCCGCCAGGGGGCGGGACTATTTTGCCTGATATGGCTATAGGGAAAACTTAAAAAATCTTCTCATGAAAGTGTCTGGCCGATTTTCAAATAATTTTGTAGAAATGTTCCTTAAGTGACCCACTATCAGATTACTTCAAGCCATGTTGGTTGGTCTGAAAACTTTGCCTCCACAGGGCAGGGCTATTTTGCTAAAGTGAATTTGTTAATTTTGCTAAAGTGAACAATTAACAAATCTTCTCCTCCCTTATAAAGAACACCCACCGCCCTTATACAGATACTTAGATAAATATTGTTTTTGTTTGTTTTATAACGGGTATCTTTTTTGCAATGAGTACGTCCGTCCATCTGTCTGTGTCTGTCCGTCACACTTTCAATGAGCAGGTGCATCCGCGAAGCACTCCATTCTAGTTTTACTTAGAAATTATTGTTAAAGTGGTGCGTGCTACTAAATAGTCAATATCTCGGTATGTACTTGATGCATTGCATTGCAACTTTATACAACCCTACCCAACTATCATACCTATGAAGATTATCAAGTGAGATAACTCTATCCTGCATTTAATGCAAGATATGGTAGTAGGAGACCAGCCTGTAGGTCCCGTGACCAAATTCTTGGAACAAAGGTTTGAAAGTGTGTGTTCAATTTTGAAATATATTCCAATCGTGTCGTTATGCATATCAAACTACTCGTCTAGTCATGGGGACTCCTACCATAAATAAGGGCTCTATGGTCAAAAACGTAGAAAATTCACCAACACCGTTAACATCATCCGATTCTAAAGACTTCAGTGTCTAATAATATGTTTTCTGACATGGTTAATTCAACTAAGCAACTTTTAAAAGTATAGGTGGTTGCCATAACCTTGAAATTTCAAAATGGCTGCTATAAGATAAACATAAATTAAGCTCCTACCTTAAATGAGTGCGCTATGGTCAAGAACGTCGAAAGGTTAACGCACTATTGACTGACGGTCAAATGCACCAACACAGTTAACATTATCCGATTATAATGATTTTAGTGTCTAATAATATGTTTTCTGACATGGCAAATTCAACTAAGCAACTTTTAAAAGTAAAAGTGTTTTGCCATAAACTTAAAATTTCAAAATGGCTGCTAAAAGGTTAACATAAATTAGCCTCATACCTTAAATGAGGGTGCTATGGTCAAACACGTCGAAAGGTCAAAGCACTTTTGAGTGGCGGTCAAATTTATCAACACTGTTAACATTGTCCGGTTCTAATGATTTTAGTGTCTAATGATATGCTTTCTGACATGGCAAATTAAAATATACATTTATCAAAAGTAAAAGTGCTTACATTGACCATGGACATTCAAAATGGCTACCTAAAGACTTGAATCAGGATGGTTCCTTCCTATCCTTGGCCAACAAAAACAGTTATTTCTAAACACATTGTCCAATGATGCTTATCTTGCTTTATTGCACAGTTCATTATCCTACTCCGTGTCATATCCATCAGAATCGGAGTCCGAATCAATGTTACAATCACTAGTATCCGTGTCGGAGTCTACAGTGCGGTTTATTCTGGCATCACTTAGACATTGAGGTAGTGCCCGCTGTGAAAACCATATTGGCAAGCATTTGCCCTCTCGAGCTCTAACTGTGCTGAAAGGGAGATGCTGGAGCATCTGGATTCATCAAGTTTAACATGATGAATGCCGGATAGTTGGCCCGTGTTACCCTCAAACTATGTGAATCTGTATCAGGAGGAATCATGAGTCGATTTCCTCTTCATCCCCTCCCCGTTTTTGGCTCGAGCTTCTGCAAGTGTCTTGCTTGATTTGTCCTTACAATGTATATATGTATTTGATGGCATACTACTCTATCTGTTTAAGAGTTTGTGATGTCACTGGGAGACATTTCCCAAGCCCTCTAAGTAGCTCTCGTGCCTCGTCTGACTTCATTGCGCTGTCAACGACTAATCTTTGTTCTGATCTTTGCATCGCAATGTCTGAATAGATTGATTGATTGGGGTTTAAGGGCGGCGGCCAGTTCACCTACACATGTATTTCCTGACTTTCTCACACCAGTACTCCACACACCATTCTTTCCAACCAGCTGGCTATAAGCCTTTCAGTGAAAGACGAATGACGTTTATCGCATTGAAGTTTGTCAGAAAGAACGTTGACCGAGCCTGGGTGCGAACTCACAACCCATGGATTGACAGCGGGCGTCGCTTCCGAATGAGCTGCCCGGACTAATAAGAAAATGAAAACGTGTTATTCTGCAATTACGAATGTTATACTATCCTTTATGGTAACAGTGCTCACATCGACACATATATCGCACATACAGTCACTTTCTGACGCCTCGGCAGCAGACGACTTTTGAAAACATTGTGGCAAAAGAAGAAATTTCTCATACTTTTGCCCAGATCCTTTCAAAGTCATTTGATGCAGATGTGTAGTACGTGGGAAAGGGTTAAACATGGCAGTAGTGGTTTCCTACCATGGTGCTTAATGTACACACATTAAACTCTGGAGGGAATGATTTAATACCAGCAACTTGCATAAGAAACTGAGTAATTGTAAATTCTTAATTTCTATTAATTCAAACCTATTTATTTTACCGATCGAGAAACGAGCTTTCAGCTTATATAAATAATCACTCGAGACTTAACCAGTACTCGCACCGTTTGTGTGAAACAAATCCCCAAAAAAAGAGTGCTTATCAAGGATCTTTGGTATGAATGACCGAGGCATTCCAACTGAAACACTTATCTTCCAAACTTCTCAATTTCGCTGTAAAGCCTATCGTTTGATTTACGATTGATTGATTGATTGGAGGTAAACACCGTTTTCAACATTATTTAAGTTATATCAAAACAGCCGGATCACCTAGCATGTTTCCTGACGTTCTCGGGCAAGTACTCCACACAAGTTACTATAACAAGGCAACTCGCAACCTTGCCATCTAGATCGGAGACGATTGGCACAACGGCTTCAATCATTGGAAAGTTTGAATGGCCAGGGTGTGACCATATGACCCCTCGATTGTTGGCCCTCGTTTTAGCTGATTGATATATCGGGGCTCGACTTTTGTTATAAGAATTGGATATTCTCAATGTACCTAGTACATTTGCAAAATGGGATTCTTCAACATTGAACTATAGCAATGTATTGTGAAGTGTTGTCAATATTAATCTGTTTTACGGTTGACTTTCACGATCGAAAATTCCTGAAAGTTGGTTTCTTCACTGACATGGTCCTATAATATCTGTGATATAGTTAACCTTTTCCAAAGCTTCATTTTTTAATAGACATTGATTAATTTAAGTGCAGCGCCGCTTTCAACAGTGTTTCAGTTGTTTCTCGCGCAAGTACACCACTCGCCATTCTTCGAAGGCAACCTGCGCCATATCCATATATAATATTTTAGCCCTTTGCTGAAAGACAAATGACTTGACAATAATCTGAAAGAAACAACGACCAAACAGGATTCGAACAACGACACGTATGTTGATATCCCTCGTAATAACCGATTGAGCGTTCGCGGTATGAATAGAGAACTCCCGCAAATACATACTGGAGGATATAAATAGCAGTCATCCGTCTTCCGCCAATGGGCTAACAGTCTATGTGGAAAAGCAGCCAGTTGCTTAGTAAGTCTATTAACGGAAAAATTGTTAAAAACAGCTTTCAACCCCAATCGACCAATCAAACGTTTATAGACAACCGTTTATACGCCGTTTTAAACTACTGGAAATTGTCCTTACTAGATAAAAATCACATGAAAGTCTTTCAACACTGCCTACTGGAGATATATACGTTATATCGAGTTGGAACTATTTATAAAAGTGTTGATTGATGTTAAAAAGATAATTGTACTTGAAACATTGAACGTTTGTATCTATCTATACTCTTTTTTTTTCTACATGAATTAATATCAAACTGTTCAATAATAACTTCTGTATGATAAATAAAATAGGCTTTAGACATTCCATAATTTGATTGAAAATGTAAACAAGATATAACACTTCATAAAGTCTATCGGGGTAGTGGTAAAGGCAGAGAGGTATTCATAAAAAATCCATAGCAGCTAAGGATGTCAAATCTGAATAAATTCTGGAAAGACTGGGAACGCAGAAGGAAAAGCTAGTGGGTGAAACAATACTACTCATAGGACTCCTGTTATTTTTTGAAATTCCGCCTGATTTCATTTTATCCTTTTCCTCACTTGAAGACGACTTGTAAAATCATTGTTGCTAAAAGAGAACTCAATTTGCCACGGTAACTAGGACTCGATTCAATAACTATGCTTTCACATATAGAGATTTTCTATTATTGTTGCATAGCTTGGTTCTTTTTTTTAAACGGCGTCTACTGCAGATTTGTTGTATGTGGAAATGGTTAAAGGATTTGAAAGCAATATGAAATAAATAAGTAGGATTCTGGAAAAGCGTTGACTGTGATGGAGGTTAGGGAAGCTTGTGCCCATACAGTCTCTCCACAGTGGTCTGGTGAGACTGTACTCGGAACAGTAACTCTTTCTCACATATGAGCCGTCCCACGAGAAAACCAACATTTTTACCTCTGCGTAATGTATTGACCCAGATCAGCCTGTGCTGTCCGCGCAGACTGATCCGGACCGACACATTCCGTCTCAGGGGGATAGAGGTATAGAGTAATTATTCCTGAAACAGAAAATCCACAGGGGCAGAAAAGTGTCTATCTGGGTAAGCCTGCTTGCTTAGGCTGACCCGGGTCGATACTCAATGTCCACACTGTTGGCTTTCTCACGAGACGGCTCATATATCCTAAATAGTAGCAGACGACTTTGAAAACAATCCCCAAACAATATTGAACATCTCTTTTTATTGAACATAGTTGAAATCATTTTAGAAAATGGAGAATGGCTTATCATGAGCAATTTCTCCAATTGCTACAACGTTTTCAAAAGGCATCTGTATGTGGGAAAGGGTTATGTGGGCATGTCCATACATGTTGGTATGTTTCCGTTGTGTCCAAAGAAAAGTTCCACTATGAACACGAGTGACTTGGTTTCGTCAAAGATGTCTCATCCTTACTACATTAACATTGAACTAAAGCATTTCTTCTTTTCCGCATTGAAGTACATTTTCTTACAAAAATGGTGAGAAAAGAAGTCAGCGGCAAGAAGAGGGCTTGCCGCGGTAATCTGGCATTTAATACACAGGATAATTTAAACAAAAAGTTTTTGCGTATGTTAACAGTTCATGAAGCACGAGAAGATAGGTACGATAGCCATTTCCCACATACAGTTTTTTTTTTGCAGAAGACGACCTTGGAAACATTAATTAAAATATATTAAATATCTATATATTAAAGAACAATTTTTGAATAAAGTTAAAAGAAAAAATGTCCTAAAAGGAAAAAGTGTTCTTTATGTGCATTTTTTTTATTTTGCAATAATGTTTGTTAAAAGTCGTCTGCTGCATACGAGTCAGAGAGCGTCTGTATATGGAAATGGTTGAAGAAAATTGTAACTACAAGAAATGTAGCACGACAGAAGGTAAAGTATAAGACATCTGAGACCAATTATGTTTCCCTACAGCAGAACAAGACCGGAAAATTACAGTTATCCTATGTCCAATCAAATTTAATCACACGGTATCGAAATAAATGTTTTGACTCCTTTCCCCAATACAGCGAATCTGTAGCAGCGACTTTGAAAACATCCAGGCACAACAATGCAAAGTCATACATGAAGATATAACTACATCGAGGGCTTGGCGTGAAACGGTTGTAACTTAAAACCTATTTTGAAAACCCTGGTTTAGGGGCAATTTTGGCCCCTTTGTAAACAATGCAAATTTAGGTGCCATTGCTCAGAACGAGCAATGGCACCTAAATTTACATTGTTTACCAAGAAAAATGATTTAACGCTTATAAAGACTTCATGGCGAGGTGATTTACCTTGGTAAAACAATACCAATGTTAGTTACAACCGTTTCACGCCAAGCTCTCGACATGCACGTGTATACTTCTAGTGTTGAGCATGTTCATACTTAGAAATTTCTGCCAAGACGACATTGTTTCGAATTCATACATTCTTTCCTATATGCTGTTCGAATCGTCTGCGGAAGATGTTCTTTATGTGGGAAAGAGTTATTAGAAATATCGATACCGAGTGACGATGCTGTTTCAAAAAAGGACGAAGAACAATTTAATTAGTTTAAAATGAAATTAGTCTCCAGGTTGACTAACACAATAGCAGAAGCAAGCTGAATGTAAGCGCAAGTCATCCAAATTAGAAGCCAACCAAAATACTCAGGAAAACAAGCCAAAAAGTATTTGTGATACTGCAGAGCTCTAGATAAGAGTAGTTCACACCCTTAAATCCTTATTTGACCCTCAAACCCTATGTTCTTGGTACTCAACAGAATCGTCTCACTGAGACAATTCTGTTGAGTATCCCACTATAGGTGTAAGTGGAGTTATAAAGGAGATATGGGTTGAAAAAAGACCAGCTCACTCCTCCTTATCTAGCCCTCTGATACTGTTCGTAAATATTCGAAATTACCCTGGTTACATTGTATATATTTGTGTACAATAAAATAATTAACTGATTACTGATTGATTTTCATTTATACATCATTATCTAAAATATCTTTGATATCCGGTATCATAAATTTCCGCGGTGTTGTTCTGCATATAGAAGTGTTTTGATAAGTTACAGTATCATAGGTTTCCTTTTGGCTTGACGTAGCAGTCTGAAATTAGATTGAGCTGCATTCAGTCGGTGTTAATTATCTACAATACAAATAGCCCCCCAGGCGCCCCTGCAACATGATATGGCATAACTTTGCAAAATGTAAAGGGAAAATTCGAAAAAGGTAAAAACATAACGAACAAATTCTCTAAAATTCACAATGTTTTCTATTTGATCTAAAACGATTTTGAGTTATTCTGATCCCGTTTTCAAAATATATCAATCAGAGCACTCTACCATTAGCGCATTGGAGAAAATCGATGAAGAGAATGTGAAGCGGTTTTAAGCGATCCTTCACAAAAAACAAATTATCCTGACGGAATAGTGTACATGTATCACCACATCAGGCAAAGACCCACTTTACCTAAATCCCTCTAGTTAAGATAAGCCACAGGAAAACCAATGTTTGTGGAGTTGACCACAAGCGTTATTATGATAAAAATGTATATTACAGTATTTTGTGGTAAACCGTTCTTTTAGGCTATCTTCAAATAATCAGAAAGTGATAATATATTGTTTGGTATCTCACATGTATAAGTTAACTTTTGGTTACAGTGTTTATCCACATCGGCATGTACTGCATCTGAACCAAACAACGTTCACAATAGTCAACTTGTACCGTTTCACATGGAAGAGCTCATTTTACATTTGAGCCGTTCCACGAGAAAACCAACATTATGGACTCAGCCTGCGCGATCCGCGCAGGCTTATTCCGTCCGAGACATTCCGTATCAGGGGGATAGAGGTATACAGTAATGATTCCTGAAACAAAAAATCCACAGGAGGCGAAAAGTGTCTGCCCGGATTAGCCTGCGCTGCATGCTTAGTCTGATCCGGGTCGATACTTCACGCATGGTCCACACTGTTGGTTGTCTCGCGGAACGGCTCATTTATTAACACCCTTTATCTCATATAGACGCTTTCTGACGCATCTGCAGCAGACGGCTTTTGAAAACATTGTGATAAATTGTGAAATTGCTCATAATGATAAAGTTCTCCTTTTGCCACAATGCATTCAACTATAATAAATAGTTTAACTTTCAGCTGTAGAAATATTTCCTACTTTTGTAGAGATAAAATCGCCTACTGCATATCGAGGGCTTGGTGTGAAACAATTGTAACTAAAATTTGTATTTTTTACCAAGGTTAATTACTTCGCCATAAAGTCTTTATAAGCGTTAAATAATTTTTCTTGGTAAACAATGGAAATTTAGGTGCCATTGCTCGTTTTGAGCAATGGCACCTAAATTTGCATTGTTTACAAAAGGGTCAAAATTGCCCCTTAACCAGGGTTTTCAAAATAGGTTTTTAGTTACAACTGTTTCACGCCAAGCCCTCGATATGTGTTGTATGTGGGTTAAGGTTAATACCTGGACAAAGTTAGGTCAGACTTCACAAAATGTATTAATAAAAAGTCAAATTATATACATCTTATTTACAATTAAAAACGATACATCATTATTAAGAATAGATATATTTAAAACTCTTTATCGAATCGAGCTGGAAAGACATGTAACTAGCACAGTATTCTATACACTACTATAACAGATAATTGAACTGTAACAACCTTTATAATTACGTTTTAAACCGTTTGAAGTTAATTGGCAAGACATTGAACGAAAATAATTTTAGTTTTCTCGAAAAGCAAAAGACACATGGCAAACAATATATAGTTCGGCAATGAATCGGCGATTATTTCAGCATTTTTTTGTTTGAAACACGGATTTCAAGTATTTAATGTTACATAGCTTTATTGTTTAAATTCTACAGAGAGTAAACAAGTTGTCTTTCAAGACACTGTATGAGTAAATGTCTTTGCTATAAACATTGTGTTTGTTTTATGCAATAACATATATTGTATTGTATTGAGAAAGAGATGTTTCATGTGTCTATCAAATCAATTAAACAAAATATGACTAGTGTCTACAAAATACCACAATACATAGTTTTCTGCATTTATACAGGTTCTAAAAGAGAACAGTAACACTAAATTAACCTATTGGGGAGAGCTCTAAAGAAGGAGCACATTTCGTTTTCTTCAAAACCGTATGTGTCAAAGCAATCGTCTCAATAAGTCGATTCTAAATTAATTTTAATTCGACAATAAAAGCCTTTTTTGATGCAATATACAGTCAAACCTATGCTAAAGACCACTTTGGAACAGCAATTCCCTGCCTATAGCAAACACACTTTCAGGTTCCCAATTACTCATTTTCTATATAAAAGGTCCTGCAATTAAAGACCACATGGAACAAAGACCATAGTGTTGTGTTGTTTTGGGTGGTCTTTATACACAGGTTTCACTGTACAGGTGTACACCTCTTTATCTAGGCTTCTGTATCTAAATGGATGGACTAACTATTGGGCCGCGTCATATTTAAAACCGACCTTCTGGACTTGGCGACCAGGGAAGATCCAGATCAGCCTGTACCGTCACAGGTTCATTAAATCATCTTCCCTGTTCGCCATCTAATCATACAAACATGAAAGAAGCCTCTAGAGAACGTTTATGACCAATGACTTAATAAACAAGTATCTAACTCGATCGTAAATACTATTTGATGTAAATAACTCCGAAGGTCGGTTTTCGGTTGACGTGGACCGTATATCCCAGTTAACCGGAGAATCCAGAATCATCGTTTGCTGGATTGTCATTAGGAACTTTAATCCACAATGCGGGATCTACCTTTTTATCATAACTCCTCTGCGACCTCTTCACCTTTGACTTGTCAGATGAATCGAAGAACTCGGGTTCAGCACCCATATTGTACTCCATTGTACCATCAAATACTTCTGGTTCTTTGTTCTTATTTCTTCTCCGTGATCGCTTCTTCTTTCGACCCTCCATTGTCTCTGTAGCAGAATCCCTAAGTGGTAACGGTGGTAGTGTGCCAGCACGTCCACCGGGTGTGGGTGGTAGCGGATCAGTCGTCATCCCTTGCGTCGTCTTGCCATTCAGGACCATTTTCTCATTGGTGTCGGCAACGTGTGGAAGTTCACCAGACCTATCAGTTTGTAAGTCTTCCTCCTCGGTTTGCGGTTCACTTTTGTCTGAGGCAGGTGTTACCACCATCTCCCGCTGTTTCTTGCGGATGATGCAGACGACGACAATGATGCCTATGATAAGGAGTAGGAGTAAAACCCCGAGAGCAATGACCGGAATCAACAGACTGGTGTCGGATCCCTCGGTTGAGGGTGCATCTCGTGGAATGTTCGTCTCGTTGACTGGTGTACGGCCAGCTATCCGAACTGTTAAAATGGCGATGTTTGTCAGTTCAATCGTCAGGTTTTTCCGAACCTGTAATTATAAAGACATAATGTTCGTGCGAAAAGGTACAACTCGGCATTTACGAATAGTTAACCCTTTCAGCACCGAATTGTTTAGAGTAGACTCTTCCATCTTCAAAATCGGGCGATTCCATTTCTCATGTATTAAACGTTCGGACTTTTTTGCTAACAATGCTGATTGCAGGTGAGACAGCTCGTTACGAACTGACTCGGCTGAATCAGTATCGTTTGCAGAAACATCAATATTGCCTTTGGCGCTGAAAGAGTTAAAGTTAAATTCAGCACTGTGCATCTGTTTGATTTCATCAAAATCTTCCCAACTTACCCGAAGGTTCTTATAAGTCTTTTAAATGAATTTGCTAAATGTGTAGATACAATTAAGACTGAGCAGATGCGTAGGCTGATATTGGTCTATACTTTTGCAAATGCCGTGTTGTCCCGCTTTGCTTGGATACGCTAATATAAGCCATATTCCACAAAAGATTACGATTATATTGCGTACTTTTATAAAGTTGTTTTGTTTGTTATCAACAACGTTTTTCAAAGAATTTCAGGCTGCGTGTAGCAACTGATGGTGTATATAGAAGATCATGATCAGACTGTACGGACTGATTTGTTTTCGCATTTGACACTGCCCGATCATAACTTACATTATGAAATCAATTGCAATGACAGACATATGTTTCGATGTAAAGCCGGTGCACGTTTATTTTTTGTCATTATATTTACTAGTGTATTTCATGATAGTGGGCAGTGATGACCTTAATCGGAAAATGTGCCTACTGGCACGATTGACTGAGTATCCACATTCTTCACAGACCGCATCGGTGGTGTACAGGTTGAGCGTCCGCCTTGTGTGCGGGTTGTCGCGAATTTGATCCCTAGTAGGTTCATACGAAAGGTAGTAGTGGATTTCCTTCCCTCGAGGCCGGATTGTGGGATTAGCTTTACGAATGATTCGCTGGTTTCAGGATAAATGTATCAAACGTACTTGTAAAACGCCGTGATATAACTGAACATTTATGAATGCGGCGTAAAGCTCCATACAAAAAAAAACAGTCGTCTACTAATTCTCTTAATGTGGCTACGAGACAAACTTGCACTAGGCGAGATGACGGCTTTTTATCAATTGTGCCTTTCCATAAAAAAACGAACATTATGGACTCTGCGTAATATATAGACCCGGATCAGTCCGTGCAGGCTAATCCGGGCCGACACATTCCATCTAAGTTAGGCTGCGCGGCATGCCTAAGCTGATCCGGGTTGATACTTTATATCCACAATGTTGGTTTTCTCGTAGAACAGCTCAATTATAGACCAAAAGTGTTGTCTCTGTTTAACAAAGAGTCATGTAAAGTGGAGGCGAATTATTCTTTTTGCTGTCAACGAACGTAATGCACCTATTAACCTGAATTGGTATTAGCTTATTTAACATTAATTCAAAACATATGCTTGATTGCTGCAAGTATGATGCTAGCTTCAGTAACTTATTGGCGATCAGTGTATAAGCGCAATACTGATCTTGTTCAACAGTGATCTCATATGTCTAAAGGTTGGTTTGGGTAAACCACGGTTATGCTATATCTAGGGAACTGTCTAGGGATTGGTGGTTAGCCCGGAAGAACTAGCAGTTCACCGAGAACACAAATGAACAGGTGTACTGCGGAAATGAGCTGATTTTCTGAAAAACTTTTGAATGCAGCGTTTTGAGTCTATTAATTCAACACCATAGAACTATCTGGATATCACAATTTGACGCTGAATCGAAATATTTTATATTCGGGAAGATAAATTGGTTATACGAGGCATAATAACTCTTTTACTGATATAGGCTTCTTAAAACACAATTTACATATCACACTAGAACAATATAATCCAAAATCAGCCTGTACATTGTCTTAGCTTGATCTACATTGTTCACTGTTAATGCATGTACTAGTATTCTCGGTAAAGACTGTCACTTACCTTTATGACAAGTCTAACCTCTGATCCAGGATAGTCAGCCTCGGTCACAGATTTTGTTTGGCTTACATCGCCTGTTTTCTGGTCAATTTGAAACATTTGTCTGTCATCACCTGTAACCATGAACAAGTAATATTTGATGATCGACCCTTGGATATTTGCGATCTTGGAATACAAAGACCAGTCTGCATTTCTGCGAAGTCTGATAAAGATGTGCCCTGTTCGCTATCTTGTCATAGAACGTTAACCACTACCCTACTGAGCTACTGCAACTGGTGTCGTTATCCCTGATGTTTAACATATGTGTGTGACACTTTATTCAGTAGATTTTGTTATAAATGCGTAGAGAACATGTGGTCAATGATTTGGCGGCACGAATGTGCTGGCTTATCTTCGCATATATTGTTTAGTTTAATATAATGAATGCATGCCGTTACCTGACTGTATTGAATACAGCATGGCTGTCTTCAGAGTATCATCGTCCCCTACGTGAAATGGTTCTGGCAGGACTGTTACGGGCCCCTGTAATAAATCAGTACTGATGGTTACGGGTCAAACACATATTAAAACTTTGTTTGGACACATACATCAGTGCAGCGATATGTCTTTCAGCATCGCGATTTCTTGAGATTAAAGTCTAGATTTTGATCACAGATGTTATAAATATACCATATTGTTATATTACTTTTTTGGACTTCATATTGGGAGTAATAACTGGTTGTCCAAGACGTTGTGGTTGTGTGAGTTACTATGTCCCGCCACCGATGATAACCGATCGTTATTGGAAGCCGCCAGCAGGCGTCTTCCTGTAGGGATGCTTAGAAATTTCGGTCAAGGAGAATATTTAGACCTGCCAGCGTGAACACATATCTTGATTTCTCTTTGTCCTTACTAAGTACATTAATTTAAGGTAATAACTTTTAAAACATCCCTTTTACACTATATACATTTTTGAGTTTTACAAATTAAAAACAAAAGACAAAGGCCAGTATAATATTTGAATGTATGTGCATTTTTATTTCAGCGAAATTCATACTGTATGTAGTCTAGACAGTAAAATAGAGAACCCTTCTATTGAATTCGAAAAATGTAGTCTTGTTCCTTAAAATTACATCCTATGATATATTACGCAGTAATTAGACGAAGATGCCACGTCCCGTATTAACTAAACTTTTCAATTTAGATTTTTGACTAAATCTAAATCTTAATATTTAGTCCACGTTTTAGATTTAATCCGTATTCACCAATGCGTTTTAAACCGATCTCAATTTGGTCTAGTTTGTAAATGTCGTAAGCGGCCGCGCAGCGACTCTGGTTCCCGAATTAAGTTAAGAGCTAAAATAAAAGACAGTACCATTCATCTATAGTCTATTTATAGATTTTCATTTTTATCGTAATTTCACATACATTTTTGATTTACTTTGCTTTTAATAATCATATCTTTCATGTTCAGTACATACTTGATTCAAAGTTAACTTTGAGTACAATTGTCATCACAAAATGCAGACATGAAAAGATTTAAACCACAGAAATATCTGTTTTAAGATCAATTTCGTTCTTCATCGCTGTTGCAGTTTCACATTTCATGAATATCGCGGTAAACACGATATAGGTGTATTTTGCCTAGCCGACAACATGTTTTATCACGGATGCGATGTGAACACCCAGAAAACTTAAATGAAATGAAATCTTCTGGTTCTTACAAACACAGTGTGATCGGATTAACTGAACTGTATTTAACTTATCACTGTAAATGTAGACAGCATTGCAACTCTTATATCAACTGGTAAATTTACAGTTTGAGAAAATCAATTTCGTTCTTTTTCGCTGTTGCAGTTTCACATTTCTTGAATATCGCGGTAAACACGATATCGGTGTATTTTGCCTAGCCGACAACATGTTTTATCACGGATGCGATGTAAGCATCCAGAAAACTTAAATGAAATGAAATCTTCTGGTTCTTACAAACAAGTTGTGATCGGATTAACTGAACTGTATTTAACTTATCTCTATTAATGTAGACAGCATTTCAACTCTTATATCAACTTGTAAATTTACAATTTCGAGAAATAAATTCAAGTAAATTTTCATGCACTGGTTTAACGTTTTAGAAAAAAAAATGAAATTAGTTCCTATGTTAAGCCAGGGACACTATGTAATATAGTGTCCCTGGTTAAGCCTTTCCCATGTACAACAGATATGTAGCACATTAAGTAAAAAGTTGAACATCTTGCTAAATGAAGGCATAATTTATGGACATAAAGTAGAAAACATTGTAGCAAAAGGATAACTTTCTCGTGATCGATTTATCTTTTTGTCACAATGTTTTCAAAGGTCGCTGCAGTTCTTGTCAGTCTTTCGGATTACGTGTACATTGAAATACGTTTCCTTGATTTTCTGAATGCTAATCACGAAACGAGTTTCATCAACTCGAGATTGTTCGTTTGTAATCCGACAGCTTTGATTTTCAATTGCTCAATTTGCCACAATAGTTTCAACTCTTTTCAATTATCTTACTATCATTTATAGAGATTTTCTATGTTTTGTACTTGATAATTCCGAAGTCGTCTACTGCAGATTTGTTTTATGTGGGAAATCCTTATCCACAATCATGACTTACCGATACAAACGAAAATCAGATTTTCTGTGTGTCAGCCTTATTTGATAAAACATTATCATAACAGGGCGTGTGTTCAATACAAATAGTTGATTGTTTTTGGTACTAATTTAAATTTATCATAATCTCTTGTCCATTTATCTTTAGTATTATATGTCACTTTTCATGATCAGTTTAACTCTAAATTATCTCATTCACTTAAAACACAGACCCTGCCAAGTTAAATATCATACATAGAATGTATATCTTCAATAACCGATCTCAGCATTACTGACTACAGATTAAATTGTTCTAATGTTTGTGGATTTAAATGATTTTTTTTCTTATTTCTTCATGTGAAACGAAATATTGCGGCTTCTCTTTGATGCTTTGCATCAAACATCCGTCTGTTTTTTTATATAGTATATGTATGGAAGCTGAAGGTGATACATACATTAGCATAAGGTGCAGCGATACATATCTGCCGTTTCACGTAAGGTTAACATACTGGGTTTTGATTAACCCTTTCACTGTTGACTTTCACGAAGGCATGTTCCATGTTGAATTTTGTTTCGTCCAAAAGGAAGTTTGGTAACATTTAATGTTAATGTCTAAGTGGCAAACCATGCAGATTTCAGGAGAGACAGCTCGTTACAATCTGTTGTACTTGAATCCGCATTGTTTTCTAAAGCCTTTATTTGCCTTTGGCAGCGAAAGGGTTAACAAAAATGTTCGAAGGAACACGTGTCAACTGGCAATATGCCATTGTGTGAAATCATGACGGACAGATAGTCGGGCAAAGAACTGATCCTTATTATGCGTCATCCTGTTTGGACAGGCGACATTAAAATGTCACATATATATATACCATACCTTATATGTTAGTCTGGTAACAGCGAAATACGGTGCAGCGATACATGGCTTCGGGCACCCCGTGAGGTTAAAGTACGGGTTTTGGTTGTCAGCATCGGTTACATTGATATAAACCGTTGTAGAGTCGGTTTTGAAATTCGTACCTTGATTATCCTGTAACAATTTTGTAAAGAAATACTTCTGAGTTGAGTGGTGTTAAATAATACTATCAAATTGAAGTACACATATATACAATTTGATTGGCTACTCTTTTATGATTTTTGAGAAAGTCTATGTACATGATCAATGTACAGGTATGAATAAACTCTCCCCTACCGTTCACAAATGTGATGCTTTTTTTTCTTTAATCTACTTTCATCAAATATACCCTGTCTTCTGATCGGAATTACCGTTTTAGTGAAATATAATCGATTCTAGAGTATTCAGTTGATCTTGGGATCTCGCCATTTCTTCATTATCACATATGGCTTAATATTAAATTATTATAAGATAATTGTACTAAATCGTTCATTTGTATTTAACTGAAAGAACAAAAGTGGTCAGAGCTATGCGAGTGGTGGCATGTTAATGAGTATAACCTTGACCTAGGTAAAGGTTTAAACACAGAATGTGAAACTATGTCGTGACAAGGACCTTACCCTAAGGTAAGTGTGGGTCAGACATGCAAGTTGTACCGCAAAAACTTAGGAAATAACAACTTAATTGGTATTAACAAAACTTAAACACAAAAGCTAATTGATACATATTTCGGTTTTATGGTGGTCATTGTTTCATGTGCAAAGATGAAACATCCTTGTATACTTGTGATAGCGAAGTCTAACAAAGGAATAGAATTGTCCCTTTTTATTTCAAAAGTAGTGATGTTACCTTAATTGATAGACTACAAGAAAATGTGTAAATACATACAATATATACGTGTTATGTCCTGCATAAGGTTGTAAAAGGGACTGGTTAAAACACTTACCGCCACGGATACATTCAATCTCATGTATGGCTTGTTGTTAAAACTTAGAGGTTTGGTTAAAAGTACATTCCCACGTGTTTCTGCTCCAACCCGAAAATAGTCTTTAGCGTCAAGCTGAAAGCATAATTTCAGTTACTGTCAGTTAGAATAGACCCTTTGTATTAAGCGTCGAATGAAAGAGTATTTCTTTTAAGCACATGTTGTGTCATTTCAAATTAGACCTAAAATGTACATATGAATGTAAGTACGTCATACTCCAGGATCATCGACCACAAGGTATTTGTGACAAGTACATATGAGCCGTCCCGCGAGAAGACAATCATTGTGGACTCTGTGTAAAGCATCGACCCGGATCAGCCTAAGTATGCCGCACAAGCTAAACCGGACAGACAATTTTCATCTCCTGTGGATTTTCTGTTTCAGGAATCATTAATTTATACCGCTATCCCCCTGAGACGGAATGTGTCGGCCCGGATTAGCCTGCGCGTACTGCGCAGACTGATATTGGTTGCTACATTACGCACAGTGAATGCAGTGTTCTAGGTGGCAGGTTATTACACTATTTTACTTAAACGTCAAACATCAAGATGGTACGACCGGAAATAAGCGATGATTTGGAGGATATTGTACCGAGGTTTCCAGAAACTAAACACTTCTAACTCAGTACAAACGAGTGCTTTAACTATTTCACTGCCGAATCCCACAAAGTCTGCTCGTCCATGTTGAAAATTAAAATATTATATCTACGTGGCAAACAATGAAGATTTCAAGAGAGACAGCTCGTTACGAACTGTCTCACCTGAATCTGCATTATTTCCAAAAGCCTTTAATTGCCTTTGCCAGCGACAGAGTTAACAGCTCTGGTTTGATATTTCTCTGGGCTAAAACCAATATAGGCAGACATATCAGTGTTTTAAAAAATAAATTTCATGGCATATGAGATCTCCATAATCTAAAATATTGATCCACCAACAGAACGACAAATTTGAAAAACATGACTGAGTTCTGTTACATCGTTCTATAGAAGATGATCTGTGAACTAAATAGAGTAAAATTACAAAGTCCGCCTGCGAGACATTGCTCAAATAAAACATCCTGAATATACAAACAGATGTGCAATGTATCTTCTAACGAGACTGTGGATTAAGAGAGACTGCGAGTTTCCTTCTTCAGATAAGAACATAGTACTCATTGACAATTCTGGTTTATTAAGCATGGTGCTTTTGCTGTAGGATTTGTGACTTTTGCCTGTGTGTAATGCAGAGACAAGACAGTGCTGCGTTTGATCTATATGTATAAATTCACTAAAGTGAACCCATATTTCTACATGGAAATTATTTAATGCCGATTTATGCAAAAGTGTGCCGAAAAAGGTTTGGAGTTCCATTAAGATAGAGCATCTAGCAACATTAACACAGACATTATACAACTCATAGAAAAACGCAGCGCTGGTATCAAATAGCCGTCGAAGACGACTGGGTAAAGCTGATTAATTGCTAAAGCACCACTCTGCCACTGTTGAAATATCCAAAACATCGTTAGCTAACATATTAGCAAGAGGACTATGGTGGTATTGCTCAACTGATTTAATAGAACTTTAATAGTTTTCCAAGTTTTTACTCTATACATATAATCAAAACGAGCCCTGTCATCTGGTAGCAATGCTCAGTAACGCGTCGGAATGAACACTCCTGGTAAAGGGTCACGCAAGGTATCTTTGTAACAAACTATTTTCAAATCGGCTGTTTTCTGTTTGCCATGTTAATATTTTAAAAGTGTATCAGGAAACAAGCCCGGTCCCTGTCGGCCATGTTTAAAAACAGATCGGCATAATTTGAACACTCATGGTAAAATGTCAACTTAGGAACATTTTGTCCAAATTATGTTATAATCTGGCCAGTGCTTTTGTACAAGAACATTATTTAAGCTTTAACTCTATATACATATAAGAAAAACAAGCCCCGCCCCATGGCGGCGATGTTTTTTTGTATGATCGGGTAGAGCATCACCCAAGGAACACTTGTGCCAAATTATTTTCAAAACAATTACACGGACGCCGAACGATGAGTTATTACAATAGCTCAACCAACACTTACACGTTATATTTACGTGGTTGGTATGTCACGATATACACATACAAATATAACTTAACGCTCTAACATCACAAGATGTAGGTCACTAAAATGGTTTAGTATGTAGTATTTACTGTTCATGCGTATGCTTTTTGTATAAGACAAATTGAGACATCTGAAATGAAATAACTCAAAAACAGCTTGCACCTATCATATCACATCAGATAATTTTGATATGTATAATGTCATAAAGGTGTGTCATGAATTTGTTTGATTTAAGTCAATAGCCAAAAGTGTCATTGGTCGTTGTAACTATGTGTTTTGCTTATTTCAGTAGCAGGTATTCGCATTACGAAGGCAGATTTTCTCATTGGTAAGCTAAGAATTTTTACAAATAATATTGCACTGACTTTCTTGAATACCAGTGTTGCAAAAGAAAAAATGAAAATGACTTAATTGCAAAAAGTAATATCCGTGTATACAGTACATATAGTCTTTCGTGCACGAAAAGCAACACACCCGGGAGTTTTCTGACACAGCTAAAACATTCTTTTACCTGGGAAATTCCATACGTCTTAATACTAAAGTAGTAAGTACTTGGTGGCGGCACGTCCAGATCGAGGGCCTTTCCTTCCAACTTAATTACTTCAGAATCCAATGGCGTCATCTGAAATCGTTTGTATAAAAGCACTTAGCAATTCGTGCATTTTTGTGACATGAATTAAAAATCTTTGGAAAAGTGAGGAGAGCACTATTTAATCACAATTTCTACACGCAGGGATTTTCACATTTTTTTTTTTTTATTAATTCGTTTTTTAAAACATATTTGTAATCTTCTTTTCATATGTTTAGATGTTCCATGGTGTAAAACATTATCATGTTTGCTAGTTGTTCTTTCGCTACATAAATGTAGTTCGTTTATCACAAAGACGTCAACATGAACATGAAGTTTACATAAATGTAGGTCGTTTATCACAAAGACGTCAACATGAAGTTTGTTAATGTTAGAACAAGCTGGGAACCAACTGTTCAAGATCTACATGCACATCGTAGAGATTAAAAGAAAGACTGACAATTTAGGTCCTCGTACGTTACTTGTATCCGGATATGGATTGATACCATCATCAGACAACTATTGATGGCGAAAAAAGAAGAATTGAGCGGCGCTTTGCCAAGACCAACATGTGCATATGCGGCCAGAGTAGGTCCATATCTGTCAGTGTATCAGCGCAGTCTGATCTGAATCTATTCTGTTCGTCAATAAGTCATAAAAGGTTTCAAGAATGAATCATCTGTAAAGTTGTATTTATTTGGATTCTCAGCATTGATGTGCAGGTAATTCTTATTATACACGTGTAATAATTACATTAGGTCGATTTTCATGGAGCACCGCTCAGTTGTTTTAACAAGCTTCATGCGTTTTTAACAAGCTTCATGCGTTTCTATATATATATATTTGAGTACTTTTCAATTATTTTTCGTCAAATGACATAACTGTGTAAGACTTAACCCTTACCCACATACAACAAATCAGCAGCAGACAAATAAGCAATTTCTACGTTTGCCACAATGTTTTCAAAAGTCGTCTGCTATAGACACGTCAGAAAACGTCTATATGTGGGATAGGGTTTCGAAGCATTCAAAATAACTATTAGTAAAATAACAGTTATATTGAATGCCATTACCATAAAGAACCACACGTGATTTGCTGTCAGTGTCCGCGTATTTGCAAAGTATAATCGTGATCGCTATTCTATCTTCGTCTGAATTGTCTTTTCATTTTGAAATTGTTAGAATCTAATACCTCATCCAATGTTATGTAGTATGGACTCTGATTAAATTCCGGTGTAAATTCATTCACTGCTTTGTTGATAATGGTAACAGGAACTGCCTACATAGAAATATAATTGACGAAACATTTTGAGTTATAAGTTACAAAGTCAAGAACATTTTATGTTGTTATGCCATTTGCTAATGGTCGGTTAAATTTTGACTTCTGATGCCTTCCGCGGAAGATGAATATTGATAACTGTTGGTGAAAGAAATTGCACAAAACAAGCCAATGCCTTTTTTAGGACAAACTAAAATGTACTTCAAAGTTATTAATATTTCAAGATGTAAATATATGCCATTTAGATAATCTTAATGCAGAATGCGCGAAATTACCATCATGCAAACGATTATCTTCTACGAAATAAAATTGTAATTGTTTCAAAGATTGTTTGCTTTTTATCGAAACTGCGGAGATTTTATCATCCGGTCTGTCAAATATGTACGTTTAAAGAACACTAAGCCTAACACAACTGGGCATGAATCAAGTTAAAAAAAACTTACCTTTCCACCATTACAAATAAAATCCAATTCAAAGGACGTCAACTTTGCTCCACCAAACTGCATATATAAACAACATCGATACAACATCGATACAACAGTAAATACTATAGAAACTATAAAAACTATTTATTTAAATGAATACGTAAGTTGATATTTCCCATCTGAGATAATAAGAACTTGATAACAAACACCAGAAACATATATGCAGTGGTGATTTGAGACTTCTTAAACTACCCCTCATATCTTATAGAATTTACTGGATGTAAATAATAACGTTAACATAATATAAATGGAACACTTCCTTCTAGAGCTAAAATAAACCTGGTACGACAAAAACAACACTGCCTTCTTTGCTTAAACACAAATTTAAACACACATTTTCAAATGTTTAATATTTTCTCTTTTAATTATTTTTCAAAGTCATTTATTTTAATTTCTTCTTTTTGTCTTACTAAATAACTGCAGCTGAGAGAATGCAGACATATATGAGCCGTCTCGCGAGAAAACCAACATTATGGACTCTGCGTAATGTATCGACCAGATCAGCCTGTGCAGTCCGCGCAAGCTAATCCGGACCGACACATTCCGTCTCAGATTGATAGAGGTATAGAGTAATTATTCCTGAAACAGAAAGTCCATAGGAGGCGAAAAGTATCTGTCCGGGTTAGCTGCGCGGCATGCTTAGGCTGATCCGGGTCGATATTTTACGCAGAGTCCACAATGTTGGTTTTCTAGCGGAATGGCTCATATGTGTGTGGATAAGCATCAACCACTGAGGATTTTATTGATTGAAAATCAAATGAGAATTAATCGTGACTAAGGTTTTTATAACAAATAATTCAAATATAGGTACTATTTAGCGACCCTCCGAGATTTTGATATAATCAATCAAATTGCATTAGCGCATAGTCAGGTTTTTGGTCACACCCTTTTCCCGAGACTTACAAGATGATTGTACTACTTGATGACAAACAGAGATGATCCAGATCTCACTGCGCCGAGATGCATTTTGATCTGGATCGTTCTTCGTCAAAAAGCCGGACGGTCGGTCGGTTTCCTGAGTCGTTACCCCATATTTTTGTCCGTGTAAATTCATATGTATCATGTTGTAGACATTACAAGGTCAGTTTACATATAATGTATAGTAATTTCGTATGCTTTTGTATTCATGTATTCATACTGCGACAGTTACATTTAAACGGACAGTAGCAAAGCCGAATGGATATAATTGCGAGGCGCGTAATACTGTACATGTGATAAAGAAACCCATGCTCACTCTGTTACTGAATTCCTCTAAATCCAGAGTCTTGTTTATCGTTAAGCTTCCGGTAATACCCGACCATGTCAATGCCAAATAGCTGTGTAATTCGGCACGGTATGCTGCATTTGGCAGGGTTTGATTCCTTACTGTAAATGTTACCGTCGCACTTACGGGTCTTGTAATAGTTAGTAAAAAAGTACCTGCATGTGGAATATGATAATTGTACATGGAACAAATTACAGAAGATGTATGTATAAGATATACTATAAAATAGACTATAGAATTACACTGAAATTAACCAATGAACAATTTAACCAACAGTATAGGTGTTAAAGGTGCTGAACTCCAGATGGAGATCAACATTTTGAAATTTTGAAACTTCTGCAAATATTGGTAATTGTGTCAACAAGGTAAGTAATAAATAGTTATTTTTTTTTTTGGCAGTAAATGTTGAAAAAGCAGTCAATTGAAAGTCATGAAAATGTACAAAATTTGGCTTACTGGCTGTGTCTACCCAGTAAAAATGAAACATAAACGATACATATTTAGATGTTTATTGTACTGGAAAGTGAACATATTACTTTAATTTTATCCCAGAATTATGATTCTAATATTTCAAGACAACTTTTGAACAGTTTTAAAACTTTGACTAAACTATCTATACTCTGGAGTTCAGCACCTTTAAGGTGTTGTAGTAGATGAAGAGTATACATACATGCTTGCTAGAAAACAACGGGACACACACAATAAAGGCATGATGTTAGGTGTAAAGTATAACGGATATTTTGTACATTATAGTAATTGGATAGTGTCTTTTAGTGCCGTAAATCTGTATCATAGCGAAACATAAAGTAGTATTGCCTCTGAATGAGGCTCGTCAATTTCGACAAGTTGCATACCGCGACGGTCTGGAGAGACAATACGCCGTTTTATTAGAGGATACAGAGTCTGTCTCGGGCAAACGAGATTTAGATTAATAATTAAGCCAAGTTCAAATGCGACGTTGGGTCTCTTTCAAAATACAAACAGGGAAGACAACAACGAGGTTGTATATCACGGTACCATTACATTTAAACACAATCCCTGTGTGGTTAACCAGTAATGGGCCAGGTAAAGATTCTTGTCAGAGGCGCTCGACTTTAGCCGCTGCGATCAGAATCGAATCGGGAAAGTCAAGTCTAACATGATGGACGTTTACCAGTCTAGCGTTGTGGATATTTAGACCAATGTAAAATCTACACAAGCGAGTATGGACGGGTTGAAAAGACAACACCTGCTAAAAGAAACAACAACGCCTCTTCCATCCATGTTTAATAAAGTCGTTGGCTGAATAATTACATAAACAATGGCCCCAAGATCTGGAAAATGCATGAACAATTCGCTTTAGTCTTATTTAAAAAAAAACCTCATCGACTCTCAGAAGTTTGATGATTATGTTTAACTCATTTCCATATGCAGACGCATTTTAACGCAATAGTAGCAGACGACCTTTGAAAGCATTGTGGCCAAAGGTGAAATTGCTCATGATGAGCAATTTCTCCTTTTGCCACAGTGTTTTCAACTTTATTTAATAATAAAGCTATCTTTTATGGTGATTTTCAGGTTGTTGTCAATATATTTGCAAAGTCGTCTGCTGCAGACTTGTTTATGAAGAATATGGTTAACCTACATACCAGGAGGTGCTGTTTCATTAGTAGCAACAGTTGATCGGGGTTGAAAATCAAGATTACACTGTGACGTAGCTGTAAATATAAATAATTTTTAATTCACTGTAAAATATGTATTGATTGTTTTCCAAAATTAGAAGTCTTAAATAAGTTTAAACAGTTTTAAATTATACGTCCATCCTTTGGCTGTCCAATACTTAAGCACTTTTTATAAGAGTTTTCATATCGTCTGCACCATTTGCGTTGCGTTACGGCTCATGTTTTTCTGACCAGAGTCCATAGCATGTATGTTCATTAAAATAAATAAACAAACGTTTTCTGCTATAGATAAGTGTTAGGAGCTTCACACACGAATGTTAATTCAATTGATTTGCGTTTTGCGAATAAAAATCTCTACAATACATTTGTTTAAACATATTTTATTCGATATAGTAACGCATAAAATCAACAATACAAACAATAAATGTGAAAAGGATTGGAAAGAAACCAGTAGGTGATTGAACAGTTGTTTACAAAGTTGCAATATAAATAATATATAATACATTAAATCGTTTATTTAAATTACATCTGGCTAAATGTATCGTGAAGTCAAGTTTGCAATATATACTAGCACGTGCAATCAAATTTCTTTGCCTACACTGTTTGTTTCTCTTATATTATAATTGGCAACTCTTTGCAATTTAATATAAGGTTTTGAATGGACAAAGACCTACCGTATCTTACGCATATAGACAATACTAGTACTCCTATCAAAAAGAACGTCGACGCCATTGCATCAGCTGTGTGTGGTGAAATCGTCTAGTCTCTCTGAAAATAGATATACGAGGGGTTATATCCTCAACAAGTTGGACACAAAACATAAATTGATTTCTTTTTTGTATTTTTAAGTTAAACCAATGCAATATACTTGCTATCTATTTTCAAAAAATAATAATAGGCTAGTTTTCCCGTTGACCATTTGAGCCGTCCTGCGAGTAAACAAACAGTGTGGAATCTGCGCGGACTACGCAGGTTGATCTTGGTCGAAATATTACGCAGAGGCCATAATGTTGGTTTTCTCGCGGGACGGCTCAATTTACGATATCCATATTAACATGCGTCCTTTTTATACCAATCATACCTCATATTATTGCAAATGTCATCCTGATACTCTATCAGACATAAAAAATACAGTTACAGAATGGAAAAGAATATTTATAATGGTGACTATACAACATTATACAGCAGACGACTGTATCACAATCCAGTTAAGAATATATAATATCAGGTCCTTATAGTAGCTCTATAAATGATGGTATTAACTGGGTTAAAAATGAAAATAGTGTATCAAAAGGAGAAATTCAAAAGTTGCATAAGCTTACGACAGCGTCTACATGTGGTTTAACGTTACATAACACAATGTGACGATTATTACTCGGGCTCTTCTAAAAAGTGAAATAATCTTCAAAGATTAAAGGCTCAGTCAAGAACAACCCAACCTGTGTTTAAAGACCACCCATATGAAGAGAACAGTCTGGTTTTTTTCACAGATGGTCTTTAATTACAGGGTAATTTTTGTAGAAAATGAGTGATTGGGAAACTAAAAGTGTGGTTGCTATAGACAGGGAATTGTTAAACAAAGGTGGTCTTTAGGACAGGTTTATATGTGTGTGTTTACATACAACCGATGTTTTCTTTCTTCTTCAGCCTGTAATAAACTAATAACTAGTTTACTAGTACTAATGTGTGATGAAAAGGAAGCGCATTACTACAGATATTACGTCGTCGAAACGTAAATATTGCCAAACCCTTTATAATCGATAGATATCGCTATACATACATACGTGCATGTACATTCGATCGTCAAATTGGAATAATAATCTGATGATTCACCATATCATTTATGTTTATCATTTCATCAAAGATAAACATATTTAATAGATACTTAATTAGGGGGGATTGGGGATGAATTAGCACAAATGTCGCGTACGAACATATGGTAGTTATAAGTTCAACCTTGACATTTGACCTTCACGTTTGAATTTATTTTTGTTCACGCGATGTCGAATGCTGCATGACTGACATACATAATGCCAAATCTACATTTTTGGTTTGTATCGTGTACAAACATTAGGTCAACCTTACCATGTCCTTTGACCTACTCTGTTTTCATTCAGATAGTTGTAAGTTGCCATTTGAACTTAGTTTTAACTATAATGTGTGGCTGGTTTATAAACAATATTTGGTAGTAGAAATGCAATTAAGTTTTGGACATGATTATGTTGATAACGGCTTTACCGTATAATATACTCATAATGTGTATATAGTATGTGATACTACAAACGATATACCACTTTAGCAGTTTTATGAACTGAAATCGACTAAACGTTTTTCACTAAAAAGATAATGAAAACGTCATTAACATCATCAATACACATTTCTATGGCTTGGCGCGAAACGGTTGTAACTAAAATTTATATTTCTTTACGAAGGTTAATCACCTTTATAAGCGATAAATCATTTTCTTGGTAAACAATGGAAATTTAGGTGCCATTGCTCTGAGCAATGGCACCTAAATTTGCATTGTTTACAAAGGAGTCAAAATTGCCCCTAAACCAGGGTTTTCAAAATAGGAATTTAGTTACAACCGTTTCACGCCAAGCCCTCGATTTAAAGTCCGATGTTGTGGAAATAAAAATACACTCGAATATAATGACTTCTAGCAGGAATAGGGAAGAACATCAGATATCGGTAAACTCTGTACACCAAACAGATTGATAATGTGGGTACCATTAAATATAGACAAATACAAATATAACTTTTCGCTGGCACACCACACTTTGTAGGTCACTCTATATAGTTCAATAGTTATTCCTTCTTCTTCAACCGGGTGGTTCCTCTAGGATTGTACTACATTTGTGATATATTCAGAAACTTAATAGCTCACAGGGGCATAGCTTTGCAATAATCAATGTGTAAGCCGTCTTGTGAGAAAATCAACATTGTGGACTCTGCGTAAAGTATCGACCCGGATCAGCCTAAGCATGCCACACAGGCTTACCCGGATAGACACTTTTCGCCTCCTGTGGATTTTCTGTTTCAGGAATCACTACTCTATACATCTATCCCCCTAAGACGGAATGTGTCGGCCGGATCAGTCTGCCCGGATCTGGTCGATACATTACGCAGATGTCTATCGCCGCAGCTGCATTTTGTGGCCTAAAGGGAGCTACGCCCCTGTCTCAAATCGAGATGCTGGTGTATCTTCTGTTATCAGATCATTTTAATATTCATGACGTCATCATTTAGGACAAAAGGCAAGTACGTATTCGGTATAAGTCACTTTTTGATTTTCCTATTTAAATTCCAGGTATTGCAATAATTGAAGGCTGTTTTCATAAGTAAGTTAATTGTTTTGCACAAAGAAAAAATTATAACTTATGAAACTGAGTTGTACAAACCAACGAATCAGAAAAGATATAAAACTGATTTGTAAAAACTAACGTTACTATACATGTATTCTCCAAAACGCATCGATGATCTTTAAACCTGGCGTGTAGAGAAGTGAAAAGAAAGTATACATTTCACACACAAAAGCCCTGAAAACAAGTGTATCTGTAAGAGGTATGTTGGGAATGGCGATCATTTATTAGCAGTCAGTCTAATGAATAAACATTTACCAGGATACTTAAGTTGGGTAAATATTGAGAGATCGATACACTTCTGTGCTTATCAGTTCAACTCGGATCAATACTGTCAATCGCATAGCGCGTTTAATTTACTCTTTGCGCAAACCGTCGTATACAATAACATTGGAATAGTCAAGGATTTGCCGAGTGTGTGCATTAACACAATCTCACCAAAGCAGCTACATGTAGTGTTCGCATGACGGATATTGAAACTTGTTATTTGATGTAGTAGATTGCTCAAAGCAATGAATGTGGTCCTATGTAGGTATATGCACATACCCGTACATGTGCATGTAATCGTGCTAAAAGTGAAGGGTCTGCCGAATCTGTGTATCAACACAGACTGATTGAATCCGTGCATGGGAAAAATTTGGCAAGTTGTTATTTTGTGGACAGCGTAGATCTACATCAGCCTGTGCATCTGCATCTAATCAAGAGCTACACTGTTCATATATGACTAAAGCTTGTTAAAATCGCCCGTCATCTTCTGTAGACCCTGATTAGACTGAGCATATGTACATGTTGATCTGAACCTACACTGGTCAAAATTGACCAACGTGTATCCTTTCCATGTGACCGGCTCTATTAGAGCAGCCAATGTTGGTATAACGTGTTTTGATACTCGTTCTAAAAAATACTTTAAGTCAGGTGATGTCCATAATTAACCATAAGGTATTTGCAGACTGTGTATAACCAGATCAACATTTGTGTCCACGTAGTTTGATCTTGCTTTGAACTTGTCACAGACAGTTCTAAAATATGTTTTGCTAACTCGAATCATTTGGATTAGATTGCACGCATGCATTAGTTGATTTTAATCAACACATACCATACGACAGCTTTAGATGGAACACCGCTCATATACAGAATAGTACACCGTCAAGATGTCCGGCTACTCTTAGATTGCAATTGTGTGTAGATATATAATTACCGTTTTTCTACCTCACATTAACACTATAAATATACAGACTTTGTTCCTATAATACTTTGTCGTGGACATGTATTTAGTGCAAATAGTCAATGTGTAGGCCGTCTCGTGAGAAAATCAACATTGTGGACTCGGCGTAAATTATCGACCCGGATCAGCCTAAGCCTGCCGCACAGGCGTACCCGGATATACACTTTTCGCCTCCTGTGGATTTTCTGTTTCAGGAATCACTTCTCTCTCTATCCCCCCCTTAGACGGAATGTGCCGGCCGGATCAGTCTGCGTGGACAGCGCAGGCTGATCTGGTCGATACATTACGCAAATGTGTATCGCCGCAGCTGCATTTTGGGCCATTTTTAGAAAAAATGTGCCTATAGTGCCTTAAGGGAGCTACGCCCCTGTCCACGGATTATACAAATTTTGTATGTATATTTTATACGCCAATTTGAAAATAAAATCAGTTATATCACGGCAGGCGTTTCCTTGATAATATACTAGACTAGTACTGATTCCTTTATTCTGACAGTTTTAATGCTAAATCCTGAGAAAGTAATTACTTCTTATTTTAAAGTATTTGGTATAACCCGATTGTAGATCGAACCCAATACCTCCCATACCCGAGAACGGATTCGAATAACGTTGTGTCCTATAGAGCGGTCAGCTCGAATAAAACAGAAGCTACATATTATGTTTTATGTCCCTGTTTTTACAACGATTAGACCAGGACGTTATATATTTTGTCAAAAGCATTTTGTTGATGAATTTATTGGTGGTTTTATAATCCTTGTGAGTATTTATCTATAGAGATTACGTAAAAAAAATAACAGCCCTTTTAACAAGTTCTAGATTATTATTGTACACATGTTGTCTTGCCTTGATCTTTGTTTTATATTTTATAATATTGATGCGTATGTAACTAGAGACTTTGTAAAGTTTACGTTACGGAATAAAGAATTGAGTATTCAATCTTTCTTGAAATATCGAATTGACCACTGGAACACATTCATTGGCATTTGTAATTGTGCTCGGTTTGATAAACAGCAAAAGTAGTTCTACATTGTATAGCATTTGACGCTTCATATTCGCTCACTTCATACATGTCGAGCCCCGGTAGCTCAATCGGTAGCTCAGTCGGTAGCGACGTGGGCCTTCAATCCAGGTGTTGTGATTTCGAATCCCAGCTCGGCCAACATTCTTTCCGACGTGTGACAAAAGTCGCTGTGACCTGCGTCATTCGTCTTTAACCAATGGGCTGTTTAACAGTCGATGTGGAAAAGTAGCCAGTTGCTTGGAAAGTATGTTGTATGGTGTACTGGTGTGGGAAAACCAGGAAAGGCATGAGTAGGTGAACTGGTCGCCGTGATATGACTGAAAAATTGTTGTAAACGGCGTTAAACCCCAATCAATCAATCAATCAATCACTTCATACAGCTTTTCTCATGAAGCGCTCACTGAAAATAGGACAGGAGAGACAATTTACCTGTACAACTGGTCTACTATGATTTATAGTCGGTGTGTGATAGGGTTAACCCTTTTCGACATACAACATATCTGTAGCGGATAACTTTGACAAAATCCTCAGACAAATAATGTTTATCTCTACAAATGAAAATATATGTATTGAATAAAGTTGAAAATCATTGTGGCAAAAGGAGAAATTGCTTATTAAGAGCAATTTCTTCTTTTGTCACAATGTTTCAAATGTATTCTATACATGTGGGAAAGGGTTAAAACTCTGTAATCGTAAATCAAAAGCGAGTGCATGTACATATACGCGTTCGAACTTTATCGACTGGGTTCGACCTGGGTGTTTTGGTTCGACCTGGGTGTGTTTTTTAGATATGAGCCGTCCCGCGAGAAAACCAACACTGAGTACTCTGCGTAAAGTATCGACCCGGATCAGCTTAAGCATGCCGCGCAGGCTTACCCGGATAGACACTTTTCGCCTCATGTTGATTTTCTGTTTCAGGAATCACTACTCTATACATCTATCCCCCTGAGACGGAATGTGTCGGCCCGGATCAGTCTGCGCGGACAGCGCAGGCTGATCTGGTCGATACATTACGCAGATGCCATAATGTTGGTTTCTCGCGGCTCAATTATA